>SMSQ01013558.1:0-96548 GCA_019453375.1 Ctenoplectra terminalis | reverse complement strand
GTCGGCCGAAAGATGAAATTCGTCGCCTCTGGTTAACGCAACGATACGAGTAAAAGTCGCTTTGGAGAGTGGTAGTATTGCAGAGATTTTAATTACTAAAGATAATGGCCAACGGCCTAGTTCGCGAATCGGTCCTGCGTTAGTACGAGTTTTGGCACATTTCCATTCGAGTTACAGCTAATCCGACAACCGCGACGAGACTCCTCGCCCCGCAAACGTTGAGAACTAAAACCGTGACAATGCTCGACGAAGAAACGTTTTCGAATGAAAGAAAGATCCACGAGAAGCTTCGTTCGGAGCCGGTCGCTTAATCGGACGATATTATCGAGTAAGTGGAGTGGCAAAACTCTCAACGATTCAAGCGTAAAGGATTGGACGATAGTTAGATCCCCATCGGACAGCGGCGTCTAAACGTAACCGTGAGTAGAACTCGTAACGCACAGCGATGAAAAGATATTCAGACGTCAAATGGTAGTTAACCGGTTTGTACATCAATTTCGCGTTAAACGTTGCGTACAGTAATGTATGCGTACATACAGAAAGAAACGTAGGCAGCATGAGATATATTTTTCCGCGCCGCTAATCCCATTCATCGTGTTAATAGCGTCGTGAGATTACTCGAAGCCACTTTCTTCCTCGGAAACGTCCTCCCCTCGGAGAGAACGGACGTTTCGTTCGGTCGACGACTCGACGCTCGACGCTCGATGCAGCCCCAGATAACAATTCGCCGAGACAAAAATTCAATTACACTTTTTTTCTCCAAGACACTATAGGATAAAGTTCGTATCGTAAAGTGCAGCTACGTTAACCATGGAAATATACATCGCGGAAGCAACGTTTCTAAGACCACGAGGAACTCTTTTTTTTTCTTTTCTTCACGGCCTGGGGGATAAGGCAACCTTTTAATCCATAAACGTGTCTTCATCCTCCGGATAACCAGAATATCGTTTCAAAGCGTAAATGCCTGCTTCAGAATTCCTTTGAAACTCTTTTAAAAAGTTCTTCTCGCGGTCAACGCTGCTCGACGTTTTGCCGCTCTAAAAATAGCTGAAAAGCGAGCAAACCTCGAATGGGTTTTATCGAAAAAGAGAGTACTCGCTACACTTGGGATAACGTGACATAACTTTGGCTAATAATAGACGTAACGCGGCAAGCGTAAAAGTTGCGTTTACGTAACAAATGCGGCGTGCGCGAGGAGAAGCAACGTACAATAACAGTGGAATCGCGCCGCGTTTCTTCCGACCAAAGGGTTAACGAGCGAGTCCCGTCGTTAGGCCGATTCTTCGCGTAGCAGCGGGAAAGTTTCGCGAATCCTGGGACCGCGTGGTGGGACGAAACGGTGAACCGTAAAACGAATTAAGCAAGAGACGGAACGACGCGGTAAAAAAAGCTGCTCTTTCCGGCCACTGTGAAGAGAATCCTCCGGCACGGACAACAACGCGCCTCGCGAGAGATCACTCGTGGAGGCTTTCACCGTTCTCCGGAACCGGAAGCAGCTAACCCAATTCGTCGGCACGCGAATACGCCTTATCGGTTTGCCATGCGATTAAGCATCTCCTAAACGCGAGAACGTAACCAGAGTCGAGACGGAGAGAGCCGTTTGATCACTTGACGAATTTTATGTTGAACATTTTTAATCCTACGGTTGTCGGAGTGTTATCTGTTAGGGTTGTCAATAACTTATTCCGTGGATACCGCGTAGAAATTTGATCTCCGATATTTGAAACAAAACTGTTGGTAGCTGGTGAGATTGACGGAACGCTATCGCGCTTCGAACCACGGTGAGCATCTTTTCTCTGTTCGTTTCAATTTAACTGCGAGATACTTCTCTGCTAACTTTTAAAAAACAGGAGAGAAGGACGAGATAAAGTGTAAACAGACGGAGCACGATTCACTATTGAGAAGCGAGTTTCGCGCAACCACTGGAAACTGAACATCGCATCGGTCTGTCAGAGGCACGTACAGTTAAATGTCGTAAAGGGAGCGTGAGAATCGCGACGACCTACAGGCAGGAAAGCTACGACGAATTGCCGAACACTGGATCGCTTTGCCTTCGTGCGTGCCATTGTTACGCGATACACACCGTAATTCGAGTCGAACCGTTCTTCGATGACTAGCAAAATACCGTACCTACAATTACAAGTAATTGACACGCACGGCAATTCTATATCGGTGTTTAGTACGAGATTCCTCGAAAGTGTTTCAAATTACTTTGCAAATATTGCTTTCTCTCCTAAAATAAAGGAAAAGCGAAAAAAGAAATATTTGAATCGTTGCTCCATTTCTCGGCAACTCGAAAACAAGAAACGCATCACCGATAAAATATTCTCCGAGTACAGAACTGAGTATCCGTTTGTCTTCTAAAACGACAGAACCTCGTGCTTCCGGTTCATCTTTCGTATCGAAAAATTTTGTATAAGTAAAGCAGCTATGGGAAATGGGTCATCTGGTACGTCCGCCGGCATTCGATCTCCGCGGTATCTTTCCGGCGCTCGGTTGGCCTCAAAAGGATTCGCGAAGCAATAGGAAAAATACGAAAAACGGGTAAACGTATCGGAAATCGATTTAATCATGCGACCGAAGAATCCGAAGAATTCGAAAAATCCGGAGGAAATAGGACCAAACGACTTTTCTTAGGTTTAATCACACGCCTCGTATCGTGCTGAAATTAGGAAACGATTGTCCCGACAGGAAACTTGCGACGTTCCTACAACTTTGCCGGAACAAAATGGAAAAATCTACCCGGAACTAGTGCCCTGCCCTGCCCTGTGTCTTGGGTTAGGTTCGTGGAATCCAACAAATTGCCATTTTACATAACGATTCCAAGATATTTCCATTTTATCGTGCATCAGGCTCGTCTTATCGTTGCTAATACATCGACGATAAAACGTGCCATCTATCATTTGTCCGTTGTACCTAACAATAAGATAAGAAACAACGACGGTGTTAAACTCGTAGACCACCTGTCCGGAAACATTTTACGACCGCAGCGTTTCACGATGTAGACTTTCGATCGTTCGCGGCAATCGTTCCGAAAGATTTTTTTTCGCGCGCAAAAATGCGTGTTTCGGAAGAGAAGAATCAACGCGACCATCGAAGAGAAAGCTTGGGCGTCGAACGACAAGGAACATATTACGAAAGGTCTGGACACGCTGCTTTAACGCGTTTCGCGAGAAAAGCGTGCAAGATGAAGCGTTTACACACAGGCGCGCGTCTTTCGTGTATCCTTGAACTCGTCACTTTACGAGCCACGAATTCGTCGTGGTAATTTACGGCGCGACTATACCCACTACGCACCCACGTTTAGTCCAGCTTTCTTCGTCGGTCTCCTGAATTAAATTGACCGACGCGCGTCTGGCTGCCCGATTCGAACCTATTCAACCTTGTTTGCCCGAAACGTCAATTGCGAATACTGGTTTTCCGATTTTTAAGAAAGAACGCGAGTAACGAGGGGAGCGTAATCTTTGACCGTCCGTCGCATCGATCACCGTTCCAAACAGATGTTATTTAGATCCGCGTTCGATGCTAAACTTCGACAGCGTGACAAATATGGCGAAGGATCCGAGAATAATTGGCGTTCCTTTTTCGCCCAGCCTCGATTCGCGAAAAGCTTTCTCCTTCGTTCAGCCCACCAATTACGGGACAATGCGAAATAAATTACGTCGCGCGTTCAATTAAATTCTTCCCCATTGATCCCTGCTATAATTAATTAGATAACTGTTACTTATAACCCTATAATTATTTATTTGCATATATATTTATTCGTTCAATCGGTTCGGACCCATCGTCCGGTAAATAAATATAAATACTTGCTTGTTTATATAGCTACGTTGTTACGTTCCACCTGATATCGATTAATTTCATCGCATTTTTTATATCGTTCAAACGACCCTTGCGCAACCCTTTTCCTTAAACTACAATCACTGTTTTCCAACTATTAAAATTTCGCGAAAAAACAATTGCAATTTTATAATTGGCAAGCATAATAATAATAATAATAATAATAATAATAATAATGATAATAATAAAAAGAAAAGTAGTACCAAGCTCGTTGAACGAAAGTCGTTTCACGGTCCAAAAAGAAAGAGTTCGGAACTCGAGCGATCCTTTTGTACGCGGCGAGAAAAATCCTCGATGACTAAAGCTTTTGGGACACTTTATTTTCGGCGAGGCGTTCTCAGCACGGAGCGACCCGTTTTTCTAGTCGAAGCAAAAAGGGTAACGAAATTCGTGGAAAAGTCGCACGAGCAAAAGATGCGAGGAATTTCTCGGACAGCTGTTCGTTCACCGTGGAAAGTCGTTATATCTTTCTCTCACGCTTTGTCACGCGCAATAGATATACGCGCGGCGGTGTGCACGCGATCGCGCCTGGTCAATTTCCATCGTCTTTTCATTTTCTATTTTCTATTTTCTATTTTCTAGTTTCTCCGTTTCAGAGCGGTTTTGCCAACGGAGTAATCGGTTTACACGGAACGTACCACGTTTCTACGTCCATTAAGAATTTTTTTTACCAATTTTACTCGGGAAACGGTTAAGAGGTGACGTTTTTGCTTCAATTTGAAACGGAACGTTAAAGTTTGGTCGGAGCACGATCGAGGAAACCACGGTGCGACGAAGAAACAGCAACTCGCACGGGTGATCGTCACTGCCAAGGTTCCATAGGGGACACCGATTGCCAGTCGAGTGGCTAACTACTCGGTTAGCTGACGCCTTTGATCTACTCTGATCTGCTCTAGTTTGTACAACACCCATGCGTTTATTCGCTCGTGAAAATTCCAACGTTTACTTTGTAGCCTCGTAATTTGTTCTCGGAAAAATAAACTATTCGGAAGCGTTGCTTTGACAGAGGACTGCAACATCCTGAGTACGCGTACGTTTCGAAACTCGAAACATTTATGCAATCGTGTCGCTTTGCACCCGAGTATCGATAGACGTTTTACACGGATACGGTATACGATACCCACTTTTTACCGGAATAAATTTTCTCCATCGTCGCTGGTTTCGCGTCTCTCGCATCGTTTCTGTATACGTACAGCGAAAACACCAAAGCGTCGATTATCGAACGTTCCGCAACCGTCGATATCTCGTTATCTCAAAGCAAACGCGAACGATTTTTTCGTCTCGGTTCGTTGACCCGTGCGAAGAGGAGACCGCGTGGACGCGGAACAAAGAATTCGAGGAGAATGGCAGTCGCGATGACTCGGAAAAACGAGACGTAAATGCACACGCTGGTCGCACAGTTTGTCACTGCCAAGGTCCCATAAGATGTGGAGTGGCCAGCGAAGCAACAGCAGCAGCGGCAGCAACGACAACGGTAACAGCTAACAGCTTGCGCCGATGAAGCGAGCCGCGCGCATCGCTTGCTCGCTGGATGATGACCGGTCTTGCGTCGAGCGGCCGCATCGTCAGAGGCGGGACGAAACGAGGAACGTGACCCGCGAGTCAACCAGCCTCTGCTGCACCTCGTCGTCTCGACTATCCACGGTTAAAATAACCGGGAGGTGAAAAGAACCGAACAGATTCGTCGAGCACGAATCGTCAACCGGACCAGTTCTACGCGCGATTCGACCGACGATCGCCGCGATCTCGACCAAGCTACCGCTTTATCGTTACGTTCGTCGGAACGGACTCGACAGTTCAGAGGGAATCGATGTCGCTGGAACGGCGAAGATGTTTCAAGTTCAAGTTTTTCTCAACGCGATCGTACGAGTTCGACGAGAGGTCGGCGATAGCGGAAGCATCGTCGACAGCCACGCGAGAAATCCGAGCGAATAACTCGACGATCGAGAGAACGGCTTTCGATCGTTAAACGCGCGACGAGGAGGTAGTATTCGCAGGCAGCCGCCACTCGAGATCGCGCTCTCTGGCCTATCTAAAAGGCCCAACGATCTCTCCATCAGCCTTATTGCTCCTTATTGCTCCTTATTGCTCCTTATTGCCCGAGACTGCGATGCATCGAAGCGTCAATGTTTTATATCGATTTGATTTGACTCGGCTTCTCTACGAATCGATCGTTGCAATTGGTACGATATAGCTGTTGCGTACTTTACGAAACGTTTACTCGTCGAAGGGCGATGCGATACCTATTGGCAAAATTTCAAAAACTGACGTAAATTAATCGCCTCGTTAAGATCGGACGATTCGCAACCGAACGAAAAATCGCTTCTATCACCCGTCGATGAATAAACCAGAACGAATACACGAATACACGAATCAACGTTTCAGAGATTGCATTCCGCGACGAGTGCGTGTCCGTAAGAGGCTGGTAATTGACTTTTCTTACCTCGGACGCGTTAACAACGAGAAATTGACCGCTACGAGAGAGAAAACAATTGACGCGACTGGACCAGTTATTCGCGAATCGCGATTTCTCGCGACCGGCGTGCTTCTTAACCCTTGAACTTGGCAACGCGACTCGTTTGCTGTTTCGTTAGAACCACTCGAGAACAGAATTTCGTGCTTTCGCCAAGCTAATGGGCTAGCGAGTGTATCCGCGAGTTTTTTCCGAGATTCTTCCGACTTAATAGCTGGGGCACGGCCAACGAGACGCTGAAATCGTCCAATTTTGTCGCGTTAAATGGAAAAGGTTAAGTTCCGATGACAACAGGAGCATTCTCGGGCGTAGAAATTTTCTCGGTCTCAACGATTTACTCGGCTCGCGATACGATTACTAACAATTTCTAATTCAAAACGCAGCACCGTAATTGCGATTTTTTTCCACGTGCCGTGTTTTGGAGAAACAATTAATTTCTCTGGTCTGTATCAGTTATACATATATTAACACAGCTTAACATAGTTTTCAGTGAAAATATTCTTTACAACGATACAACGGTCATTAGCATACTTCCTTTTCCTTGGCGCGTACAATCGGTTAACGCTCTGATTAATAGGAAAATGATATACGGCTTTTGCTTCGTTCCCGAAACGACTGCCTTCCTTTCGATTCTTGTTCGAAGATGCTGTTATTTTTTTTCTTCTTCTTCTTTCCCCCTCCAACACGCATCATTCTCCGAATAATTTTTATCTTTTGCACGGTAGCGATGCAGCGATTAGATTCAACAAAGATATTCGTCACCGCGGTACCGATAACTCAGCTGTCACTCGTGTTATTAACGAACGATTGGAGGACGCGAAACGACAACGATATAGTTAGGAAGATAAAGCACAGCCTCGAAGACCTAATAAGGAGAGAAATAACAGAATGCGAGGAAACGTGCCTCGATCTAGAAAAAAAGTCACGTAGGAGCGCTTAAGGAGCCAGACCGGTGCATCTAGCTTGTTCCGTACTCCTGATCCAAAATAGAATTACACCATAGGTACCTTCGGTCGACTGGATTTCGACAATTGCCTCGTCCTGACACGAAGAATGCTATCGCAGAATAAATCGACATTGAGCGTTTCCTACCTCTTCCAAGAGCGACCCTTTCTTTTTCGTCTGGAACGAGTTTTCCAGAAATTAGACGTTCCTTATATTTCGAGTTCCCTTCGTCTCGGAAACTGCTAAAAATTCAGGGGTACGAGCGAGTTAATTGAAAACGTCAACAGATACGGGAGGAAAGTTAATTTTCGCGAAGCGCTTTCTTCCGGCGAAAGATGAAACGGAAGACGGAAATTCATGGACCAGCCTAACGGAGTCCCGGAGAATCGTGCCGGTTTGTTCGAAACGACCTTTCAAAAACGGAGGGGAAAAAAATGAGAAAAACGACCTCTGCTTGTCAGCTAAACTCGACGCGTTTCCTTTTCATCGAGCGAAGACGCGATCTTCGTATCTCATCGAGAAGTGTTTGCCGAGCAAAGATTATGATAAAGCCGAAAGAGCTGAAGCAACCTGGTAATGTTGACGTTACCTCGTTGCACCGACCCAGCAGAGTTTACCGTCCTCGGATAACGAGTTAAACGCGATAGCGCTCTGCCTCGCGACGCCGGCGATGATAAGTAAATTAGAGGTTGGCATGCCGATGAAGTTTTCCAACGACCGGATGAACCAGCCCGCAGCATCAGATTTTATGAATTTTTACTCGAATAACGAAGGAAGGAAATAAAACGAAAGATTGCATTAACAAACTTTCCATGGTTGTTTAAGCAAACAAGTTCGAGTTGGAGTTTTTACGGTGCTAGTTTATAAAAAATGAAGCCGTCCAGAAAGGTACCCTGCTCGTAAAAGCGTCAAAAAATATTTTCCATAGGAACGATGGTTACGAGGACTCGATAGCAGAGGGGAAGGAAAATCGTAAAAGGAAGCGACATTTCTCGGAGACTTAGGTGGGCTGCTGTCTGAAAATATAGGCACAGTCTCGCGCATCGCGAAAGAACGACGCTGGAATCGCGATATATTATTCAAACGCGGAACGAATTATTTGGTAGATCCTGTCCGACTGTAAAAGTGTTACGAGCCCGAGCTAGACAAATAAATTTTCTACGACCGGACGCGGCCAGCCACTGCAGAGGAATATAAACCTACGAATTATCGACCCGTTTTCCGACCCTTCCATCTTTCCTTCCTGCCTTTCCCTTGCTTTCTCTTCTCTTCTCTACCCTTCTCCATCCAAACCGCCCCTCTTTGCCACGACCTCTCGACCATTCCCATCCTGCAACAACCCTCCTCGCAACGGGATGTTGCCAGGGACTTCAAAGCGCGACCGTTCCGAGATCGATCATTCTTTTAATTCAAACAGCACCGGAAGAACATTTATAGCGCTCCATCTTTAAAATCTATATCCTATCGGCTATTAATTCTGTACAGAACCATTACGTAACACGTATCTCTTGTTTAAACATCGTAAATGTGCCCGTATAGATATATACGTCTAATGGGAGTTTAAAAACCTCTTGTTAACGCGGCGTATAATACGAGGTCTGTAAATACGCGTATCGTTCGTATTCGGCATGACTCGCTTCCATAAAACGGGACGGAAACGATAATAGCCGTTACGGAACAATTTGTGATTTTTACATACGATAAAAGATGACGCATAGAGGAGAAAAAAGAACAATTATTATCGAGAATTAAAACTTAAAAAATGCACCCCCTCCCCACGCTTGCACGATCGAATCTTTCCGTTTTTTCGTATTTACCTTTAAACGAAAGCGAGCAAGGCACGAAAAAGTATCGATACGTATGTCGGAGAAGCATCGGTGCTCGTGTTTCGATGGAAATATACGGATATTTCAGCCCACGTCGAGAGACGCGGAGATGAAACGAAATAAGTGATTCTCCAACGCTTAACGCAAACTCTCCTGTGCAATCTACGATAAAAGCAACACCAGTTTTCAAAATACTCGATACGCTAGGACGACGTTGGTACGGAAATACCCTAACGTTTCCATGACGCGAAGCAACTATAAATCGCGTTTTCAATCAATATATCAAAGAAGAAAGTCCAGGATACCGTATCCCTCCGAACAAATTGTTCTTTAGCGCGCGTGGCCCGCGTACAAACGAGTATAGTACCTTCCACGATTCCTTGTGTTTTCGGTACTATTCTTTATCCCTTTTTACAGTGTTCCTTCTTGTTTCTGCTTTTTATCTTTTTATTGAAATTCCTTCGTTTCGTGTAACCGAGTAAAAAAAGTATTTTCGTCGCATTCGGCTTTTAATCCTACGCATCGCGGTTATCGATTATCACGCCAATTTTCATTCGAGTTACTTCCATCCGATCTTACCGATATCGATCGGAGCCACTACTTTAATCGATATCTTAATTTAGGACCTGGTTACATCGCGGAGGCTAACGTATCAGTTTTCGACGTTGGTTCGCGAGGAGAACCGTATCGAGTGGGACACAGCGTGCGTGAAACCGTGTCGCGGACTCGTATTTCCTGTTCACCTTGCTAGAAATACCTAGAACAGCCGGTGAATTTTCAAAAATGGCAAGAGTCGCGAGTCGACTCGAAAGCTCGCGGAAATAATCTATTTTGAATAATTACGAGCAACTGGGAATCTACGTTTGATTAAGCGTCGACTAGCAGGAGTCTTGAAACCGATGATTCCGTATCGAGAAACAAATAAGGAAGAAAGTTACGAGACACCGATAAATCTTTCGTATCTCTCGTGCTCGAACGTCATCGTCATCGCGATCGCGTACTTCGAGGTCGTTGGTGTGTCGTGACTACGAGCACGACGCGGTTATTATTCGCGCGAAAGATTAGCGAGAATGCAGAGACGAACCCGTCTCCTAGGCGTACAATTGTAAGCCAAGGCTTAAAAACCAAGCGCCGTTGGATCAATCCCTCGCAGAAGCAGGTCAGTCAGGGCATGGCCCGAGGCGCAATTTCGATAACAACGTAGCTTCGGTTTTTGAATCGCGTTCTTCGAGAATCGTTTGGTTAAAAAGATTAACGGTAAGACAAAATTACAAGGCACTGGAAATCTTGTAACTGAAGAATCGCGTTTCCAAGAAGCTCTCGGCAACAAAATAACGCTAGACGAAACGCCTCGCAGCGAGTTACCCAACCATTATCTACGCATCGACAGAAACCCTTGAGGGAATCGATGCAACGTACGTACGATGAAATACGTGCACTCGATCGACCTTCTGTCCGGTGAACAGTTTCGTTGTACTACTTCCGTCGCGTATCGTACACGAGTCTGCCGCATCGTCCGCGTTGCCGCGATTTATCCGCGTCGTTATAAGCTGCGCGGGGCTTTCCAAGATTTACGGCTCGAACAAGGTCGGCTACTGTGAACGAAACGCCGAGAAAACAGCGAACGATTCGGTCGATCTCTTTGGAAAGATCGCACGCGTCGCTTACCGAGCTCCGTGTCATTTTCCCACTGCCATAAAATTGTTCGCGACTTCTTGCCACGTGGGATAACGATCTCGATTGTGCTCCCTTCTTGCTCGCCTTGCCTCTCTGTATAAACATTTTCTGAAAACCTTAGGAGGAGCGAAAGTTTTTAATCACCGACGAATTGGATTGTAGTGGAACTGAGAGGCACCGATTATCTTAAACGCGAGTTTGAACGGAAATCGTGTGCGGATCGAACCACCTCGAATCTAGGACCGTTCCAAGCGGCCTTGCGCAAACGACACTGCTACGTCTTCCGTGATTACCGTAAATGGTACCAATTTTCCATCGACACTCTAATTATCCGACGATACTGTGTCACGAGTTTGCGTTACGATCTGGCTGAAATCGAAACAAGCGAAACCTTGCTCCGATCCTATCATTTGGAACAGCGAAACGTTTGACGAACAACTCCGTGAACCGGTTTCGCTCTAGATGCGCGAAATTAAATTGAAAATCTCCGTGATTACGCTAAACGGAGGTCGAAAATGTTAGTAAAAGGAGAGGCACTAAAAATTACTCGTTTCGACGAATTAGGTGAAAGGAGATTAAGTGGTAGTATAAAGACCTGGCACACGAGTGGCGTCGTAGTTCGCCGGTGAGTAGCACTCGACACCGGCGACGTACGCACCTGGAAATAGCTGCAGCGTTAAATAACAGGGTCTGCTTGGTACACGTGCACGCACGCACGCACGCACGCATGCACGCACACACGAGACACGTCGGTGTTTCGAACACACCAACGATAGAGAACGTTACTTTTTTCGTTTCACTCGTCACACGGTTGAAGCAAAATGAAATTGGTGCGTCCCGAAAGAAGGATCAAGGGAGAAAGGATCGATGGTCGCATAAAAGTTGGATCGTTTCGTTTCGAGCGGCACAGTCGACTTCGTTGTTCGCGATAGCGATCGTTCGGTTAAATTCAAACAGCTCGAAGCGTGTCGTTCGTTGGAAATCCTCCCAAATACAGAGCGACAAGCATTGTTTTGTCTCCGATGCACGGGATTGTCCTAGCTTTACGCGGTATTCTCGTTTAGTATTACGATGTAATATCCGTCTTTTGTTTCGCGTCACCACCAGATTCGAAAATGGTTTTACGCCGGAAATACTGTTTCGAACGAATAGCGTTTCAATCGTGAACTCAACGATTGAAATTTCCGAAACAGTGCTCGGTGGATGGCAAAACGTATCGTAAATTTCTGTATCGTCCGTTTAACAGGCGGAACGGGTCGTTCGTTGGCGAAAATCTGTACTTGTCGCATCGGAGAGGAATAGGCCTGTCTCTCTCGTTCAACGGGCTACGGTGAAACTGAAAACGCGGCACGGCACGGTTGCACGGAGAAAAGTGTTTCGGCGTTTACCGTGATTTATGTCGAGCCTTTAATTAACGTCACACTTTTTAACTCGCTGTGACCCGTCAGCGTTCCCTCGAAATAGCACCGGCTTCCAATCTATCTTCGCGAAACCGCCGTTTAAACGGATGAGATTCGCCTACGAACTTCCACCTCGCCTTCCAACCTGATTCACGCGAATGAATTACGTGGAAATTGCCTACAATTTGGCTTCCCGATCTTTGGCTATTCGCTATTAACGCGTGATCGAACGAGTTTCGTTTAACCTTTATTTCGAAGGATTCGAGATTTTATTTAAATTCGATCATAGGAAGCTGAATCGTTGGATCCTACTAGATTCGCTAATTGATGCTTATCTCTGGGCAAAGATGCCGGAACGAGCCACTTACGCGACGGAGCTGCAATTATTTCCAACCGATTATACTTAATTATCGAACCGAGAGAAAACACGCTTGGAATCGTGCGGTAGTTTTTCCTTGGCGTGCGACGCGAGCTATTTCGAGTCGATCTCCGAGCGAAGCCGCGTGTTACGAGGTAAATCCACAAACAGACGGGAAAGCAGCGAGATTACAGCAGCCCGCAAACGTACACAGGGGGTCGACAGTTTAGAGAGTTAGAAACTAACCATGACCAGGTCCCGCAAAAATGCAACCGATAATATTTATGGACGTCCGCGGAGGTGCTCGTCCCTTGCGCATAAATATTGAACAACAACCATTATGCACCGAGAATACACTGAAAATTTTAGGTTTTGCGAGACGAAGGACGAACAAAACAATGAATTATCAATGCATTTTTATCGTCGCTTTTCTTCTACCCTTTTCTCAGGGGATTTTCCGAGGATCCGCTTCTACGAGTAAAAATANTTATTTAAATTCGATCATAGGAAGCTGAATCGTTGGATCCTACTAGATTCGCTAATTGATGCTTATCTCTGGGCAAAGATGCCGGAACGAGCCACTTACGCGACGGAGCTGCAATTATTTCCAACCGATTATACTTAATTATCGAACCGAGAGAAAACACGCTTGGAATCGTGCGGTAGTTTTTCCTTGGCGTGCGACGCGAGCTATTTCGAGTCGATCTCCGAGCGAAGCCGCGTGTTACGAGGTAAATCCACAAACAGACGGGAAAGCAGCGAGATTACAGCAGCCCGCAAACGTACACAGGGGGTCGACAGTTTAGAGAGTTAGAAACTAACCATGACCAGGTCCCGCAAAAATGCAACCGATAATATTTATGGACGTCCGCGGAGGTGCTCGTCCCTTGCGCATAAATATTGAACAACAACCATTATGCACCGAGAATACACTGAAAATTTTAGGTTTTGCGAGACGAAGGACGAACAAAACAATGAATTATCAATGCATTTTTATCGTCGCTTTTCTTCTACCCTTTTCTCAGGGGATTTTCCGAGGATCCGCTTCTACGAGTAAAAATAAAGGGTACGCCATTGAAATTGTAAAAGAAAAGTCGGTTAAAAGAAAAGAAAAAAAAATGACGTAATTTCTGTTAGATAAGCGCGTGAAAAGGTACGAGAACGCGCTCGAAAGGCGAAACACGATTCAACAACGGTACGTTGATAATGGGTATACAGAGAGAAACGACGGACTCGGTCTAACCACGACACCAGGCGTATCGACAGGCGTTTTCCGTCGCCCACCGATACCGCCACGTTGGAAGCCCGAATTGTTTCGACCGGTCGAAATCCGTTGAAAAAAAAATTTCGTATTCTCGAGACACGAACGACGAACGACGAACGACGAGCGTGACCGCGCGGCCCTTCGCTCGATTCTCTCGCGCGTGAAACACGATTTTATGCGCCGGCTGCCTAAACAAGATCGCCGCCGCGGCACCGTGCGCGTTCTCCGACTAAAGTTTCTATTTTCTCGATCAACTCCATCGACGCAACTCTAGACCAAACACCGGACCGCGTCCATTGTTACACCGTTGAAACACCGCAACACTTTTACGCGCCACACGAGCCCTGTGTTCGGAGTAGCGAGCGAAAATGGTTCTCTCCTTCGGGGGACGAATCGCAGGAGGTAAATACATCGGTCACCTGCGTCGGTCGAGCGAGAACGCGAAGAGAGACCGTGTCACCGTTTCGGTTCGGTGGTGTTTCCAACACTGAAACTTCTCGAACAGCTCGAGGAAGACGGCTCGACTTTGACAAGGTTGTCGGTTTCGCGGACTCAGCAAAAGCGAGAAACCATAAATGATAATAAAGCGCGAGCATTTGCGCACGCGAGGAGAAGAGAGTCGAAGAAGAGGACAAGTATCGAACGAAGGAAGGAACGGATGGTCAAGCGGGCGAACGGATGGATGGATAAATGGATGGAGAGAAAGACGAGACCGAGTCGATCCATCCATCCATCCATCCATCCATCCACCTATCCATCTATCCCCCTGGCAAGGCTACGCATCATTGAGTTTACAGTGTACGTATCGAGTGTACGGGGAAGGAAATCTGACACGGGTCCACGCTAAAAATACGCGGCCTGTTTATGCGCGCGCGTATACGCACGGTAAACCCGGACAAGCATTGCTTCGCGGACCGTTCCACGATTCCACGATTCCACGATTCCACGATTCTTGCACTTTTCCTAGTCTCGTTTCGGTCGCGTCAAGGAACGCCTGTTAACGCCACGCGTCAACCAACTGAATCTTTACTGCCGCCACATTGCAACGCACCGAACGCTTTACGATGGGCACACGCTTATTCACGCTTATTCACGCTTATTCACGCTTGTTCACGGTTATTCACCTCGACGAACATCACACGCACCTCACGCGTGTTAAGGATCGTCGACATTGGCGAAATATCGAAAGCTTTTATTTTTCCAATAAAATTTACGCGCGACGCAATGTAAAAAACGCACGATTTAAAATAACGTACCTCTGGCTTTGAAACTGCGAGCTGCTCGAAAAATTGTTCAGCCTCGATGACGATCTCGATGGAAAGCTCGCGAGACGCGGTTGTTGGAAATGTTGCGAACCAAGTGCAAGGTTTGCTTGCTTCAAAAGGAAACGCGATCGATGAATCGATCGGTTGTCGTTGGGAAAGTGGAAAAGAAGAGCGAGCTGCCTCGCTCGAGGTTGCTTCTTCGTGGCGCGACGCGAAAAATAAATGCATCGTTCCACTAACAAAAAGATCAAATTCCTATTCAAAGTTGTAATAATTGTGCATCGATTGCGCGGTATGTAATAAAAAATGATTTACTCGCGCGTGTGAAGAACGAACGGAACAGAGCGAAGGTATATCGTTGCAAAAAAATGATACGAGAAAAACTTGAACGAGCCGGAATGAAAGAAATCGTTCGAGTGAAAAGCGATCGGAAAAAGCGTGCGCGCTTAACCAAACGAAAAACCGATTAACTGCAGTTAAATACCGTGTCCGCGTCGCGCGAAAAAAAGTCGATTCTCGGCTTTCGAAAAAATCGCTCCATCTTTGGAGCGATTAACTTGCTTGCGTGTAGCCGATAAACCAAATATTTCTTTCCGTTCTCCGGATGAGAATTTGATCTCTGAACAGACGTTACGACGAAATCGATTTAAACAACAACATATTAATATCCTGACGTTCGAAGCGCTCGACCCATACAGTTTACACCACACTAATTTCGAGCATCGTCCAAGTTTCTCCTCTGCCTAATCAAGAGATCGTTCGCTCTCGGAACTAGCGTGTCTCTCTAAACTAGAAGAATACTTTCGCCGGTTTTCCGCGAGCGAGAACCGGAAGGAAGACAGGTCGGAGAAACATGGAATCGGGCGTCCGTGGTTCTCGTCCGCGAGAAACAGTTTTCGGTGCAATGTCGAGCGAAGGAACCGCGAGTAGAAGACGCGCGGAGAGTGGCCGGAGCGAGCGAAAGAGCAGCACAGAAATTTTTGCATGTCGGTTCACGCATCGACGACTCATCGCGCAATAAAACAATTCTCTGGCTTTCCCGTTTATTCCGGTCGAACGTCGCTCATTGTTTCTTGGGTGAAACACGCTTCCCAAAGATTAAAAACTCCGTTTTCTATTTCTTCGCGAGTGGCTTCTTCTTTCGTGACTTTCGGTCGCGAACAAAATGTTTCTTTCGATCGTGAAATATTCTCGAACGCGAAGTATCGCGCACCGACATCGCGACCGAGCGATGGAAAACATTTCATTCGCGTAAGCTATATCTACGTTCTGTCTTTAAACTTTAAGGATGAATTCAACTGGTCGAATGAAATCGCTTCCCACGTGATGTTTTGCGAACCGTACGGAAGATTTCTCCGCGTTAAAGGAGCTACGAAACGACCGAAGAAGACGAAATCGCGAAGACGCGCCACGAGAGAAGGCGAATCGACGGAAAAAGTTAAAACGGCAAGCTAGGATGCCTTTTATAGAAATAAAACGAGCGTTCGCAAAACAGCTGGCGGACGCGATTCGCCTGCGTAGTTGCTCGATCTCGATATAAGGAACTAGTCGACGCGTCTTTTTCCTTAAGTTTTTCATTGACACCGAGAACCGCATCGATGCACGCGGTTCAACGTTTACGCATTGTAGCGTACGAGTGCACGTATGCACCAAAGAACGCGTTGACGCGGCTCGCTTTATAAGGTTTACCGGGATTTCTAATTGCAGAAAAGACGACCGATCGACTCGCGTCCGAAGAGAGCCGACCGTTTCTTTCGCCCTAGAATTTTGTCTTCCTTGTCCTGGAATTCGCTCCGATATGACACCTGCGACTTATCTTCTAGCTGCAACTCACCGACCATCTGTTCTCCTTTCACCTATACCTATGGCAAGGATCCGACGTTCCGATAATTTGTTCCCTTTACATGGCACCGCAGGAGGTAACGCCGCGTGTATGTATACAAGCTTAACGTGGACACCTTGAAACGCGATGATTTCGAGCCACGATACGATGTTTGGTAAATCCGGAATAGGTTCAAGACATTCGACGAACGTACGCGACGCCTTCGATGATCAACGGTAAGCGTGCTCGATGGTCTTCAACGCCGCTAAACTATTATTGTTGATAACCAAAGAAGTTAATCGCTGTTAGATATCGACTACTTCAGAGATATCGATTCACGCCCTATTTTTTTTTTTTTCTTTTTTTTTTTTTTTTTTAGGGGCAACAACGAGACATCGATCGACCGTCGTGTTCCAACGAAATTCAAATTTTGGAACAAGCGTATTATTTCGATTAGACGCGAAGAACACACGCTCAACTCGAATTTTAATCGATGACTGTATATCCGTGTAAACTGAAAAGTGTGATTCGTCGTAACGTTGAGACGTTAACTTATCGTTATCGCGCAACGTTTAATTATCTTTTAGTTGTTAAAAAAGAAACAAAAGAAAAAAAATCACAGTTTATAATAAACTTTGATAATAAATTTTGCACAGAATTCATTTCTATTTTTAACCGAACAAACGTCTCAAATATACCGGTGCGTTCGATGGTTCGTTCGGTATGTTCGTAAAACGGGAAACTGTGCGCGTAGAAAAATTTCTAGGCCAGCATCTACGAAAGATCCGTTAGTAGAGCAAGCACGTTTTCTCGATAAAATGGAACGTACCGTATACGAAACGGGAATGCCGTGAAATTCGAAAGAAAGAAGCCACCTATTGACTTTAGTTCCCTTACGTATAGATAGAGAATTATCGGGGAAAGAAACTGCACCGAGATATTCCCTGGCCGTTCTCGTAACATTCAGCCCAACTATAGCTGGTGGCTTGTATCGACAGAGCTCCTAACGACGAGAAGAAAATTGAAGGACTTGGACGGTAGGAAGCCTCGAGAGACCGAAAAGTTAACCGCGCTCGGGGAGGATCTTTACGGAGAGGACGAGGTTTATCGCCAGTATCGTTCCGACTTTCCAAAAGGATTACCAGATAAGAGATTAACAAAGGTAATAGCGCGGATTCTCGGTATCGGTGTCGCATTATCGATATTAATGGCCTTTCTGAAACATCGGTTCTCGCTATTTGCTAATTGCAATTTAGTATCTTCGAGGCTTGCAAAGAATTTTGAGTAAAAAGGCACGCGCAAATAGACTTGCAATTTGTAACGAAAACTTTAAATCGTGTTTCTTGGAACGGAACGCAAGGAACTCTGCGTTGGAAATGACTAGCGACAGTTTCTAGGGTATTTTTTTCGACAACTAAAACGAAACGTTACAGTCATGTCGCGTTCGCGACTAAAAAGGTGATCGAATGCGAGTACTGTTCGATGAAACTGCTGTTACGCGGTAATGCCGTAAAATGCGTGTATTTATAGATCCACAGAATGCAGAATAACTGCCTACATTGAAAACTGCATTCTAATCAACCTGCCCGCCGACGGCGACCCAGTTATGCATCGGTGTTCTCCAATTTCTACTCAGAGACCTCCGCCGTCTATCTATCGATATAAACGTTACATTCCGAAACGCTTCTGACACGGAAGAATCTCGTGCGAGACGTACGAAATTTTAAAGATGACTCTTCGTTTCGCAAAACTGTATCGGGTATGAGATAATTAAAACCGTAGTCCCAAGGATAAACGTACTTCGTACGAGCAAAACCATCTGTAAAAACATTGCTACGTGAACATTTGCGAGATTTCATCTCGAAAATTTAGTTCGCTTTAAATTACAAATTATAAACTGACGAGATTCGCGACACAAATTTGCAGCGACCCAAATTGTTGATTCGAGTAGTGGCTCGTTTCGCTGATGCGGCAAAACTTCTCTCCGTGATCATATTTATCGCGAGCTTGCATTCATCGTAAGCGTTCGTTGAGATTCGGGGACGAAGACGAGGACGGCTAGGAACGAAGCTAGGTTTGGATTTAGCTTAACGAGCTGAGAACCAGGCGCGAGAACTATCTTCGAGTCGGTCGAACACAGAAGCGGGAAGTTT
Organism: Ctenoplectra terminalis; assembly: GCA_019453375.1. NCBI lineage: Eukaryota > Metazoa > Arthropoda > Insecta > Hymenoptera > Apidae > Ctenoplectra > Ctenoplectra terminalis. The sequence continues at coordinate 77,525 of SMSQ01013558.1, read as the reverse complement.
GGTGAAATGGTCACAGCCCGACACGCGTGTTTCGTATTTCGTGCAACGGGAATCATCCTCGAACGCCAACAACCACGTAGACTTTGACAATTTCGAAAGTTTTCCACCATGCACGCACGCATCAACGATTTGTTTTTTGACGGAAGAAAACGACAGCTGTTTCGCAATATTATAGGACACTTATGGCAGTAATCGTGTTAACGCTACTTGAACGAACTTGTGTCAAATTTGCATAATAAATACGCCAACTATTATACGCCGATTATTCGTGCATAATCATTTTCACCGCCAACAGAAATCCAATACGTTAAACGTAAAACTGCAGAAATAAACAATTTCGGTGGACGACACTCACAGGCTTAAAGTAATGTTTACGCGTGCACGCGTAGCTCCGCTCGAATTTCTAATTTCAATTAAACGCTCGTGCCGGACCCGCGGTATTTTTTTTCTCCGGACGAGCAATATTTAACCGGAGAAATTAATTTCACCGATGCGGCCGGTGCAGCGACGATTGAGCCGACGTCGGCTGGCCACGGGACATCCGCGCTTTTTGTGCTTCCTTTGAGTAACCCAAATAAACATTATTCTTTCATGCCACCGGCCGATCCACCGAAATAGTAACGGTGACGCTCTTGATCCGCGAGCGACGATCGCGCCAATCATTGTTCGATGGTATTTAGGAGACAGCCTATTTTCAGACCACTATTTTTATTTTAAATCGCTTTCGCGACGTTTGCAGACCTTTGCCAGCCAAGGTATACGCGAATCCCGATGCATCACCGAATAGTTACGCGACTGCAACACCTAATCCTTACTCTTCTCTTCTAATCGAAACGCTTCTATTATTTCCACGTACATAGATATTATTCGTATGTCGCGCCGCATCGATTTTACGCTTGTAAACTCTGTCAAAATTTCTAACGCATTTCACGCGTCGCTTCCTTTAATCTTTTCAGCGTGAAAGTGCCGTTTCTGTAAGTATCGGAAAGTTTAGTCGACAAGGGTGAATCCAATTAAGATTGCGATCGCAAACAAGTTGAACTCTCTTCGGAAACTGCGCTTAATTAACTGACACAAAGCAGGTGCGTTTTCAGCGAGAAATTACGAATAATTGCCACTTTGGTTCGTCGCTTATTTGCCTACAGGTTTCGGGATACAGCTGCGTGTACGAACAACGGTATTTTTCCTGCTATTGTTTAAAAACGCGTACGCGATCCTCCGGTTGTCTCGAAGCATCCAGCCGAACCTGCGCGTCGTTGGATCATACGTATCCAGGATATACCTATAAGCGAGATCGATCGGAAAATCGCGAGGAATCCGATGACGTCGAACGACAGGAAAAGAAGCGTCCGCCGACAGGCGTACGGAAGCGATTCCGCTTGCTTTTGTTTACGCTGCGCGACACCAAATAAAACGTTCGATAAACAGAAGGGTCAACTACGACTTAATTACATCGGTGTTCGAAAAATCGAACAGCTTTACGAGAGAAATTGAAAAGTTACGCTCAATTTCAAGTCGGAGCACTTCGATTCAACGAATTTTCGTCGCCTTGGAAACGTCTTTCTCTACATCGCCCCCCCCCCCCACCGCCGCCTCATTTCGATTTTAGCTCAGATTCGGATTTAAAACGAGTAAATGAAACCTGATTCTCGATTATCTACGCTCAGCTTAAGATTCAGGCTATGACTGCTCGTCTCTCTCTTTCTCGTCACGATGGAGCAATCTCCTTCGATGTACTTTTTTCATATCACGATCGAACGATTAATAAAAAAAAAAAAGCCTCTTTATTTTGTGCTATTTATCAATGGTTATTTTAGAAACGATTTCCGGAAGGAACAATATCCAAATTGTTAAAGCAGGGAATTAATTATAAGCGGAAAGAAATAAAAAGAAGAAAGAAAGTGGCGAGAAACGAAACTGAAAATCCAAATACGCGGAGAAAGGGTTGAAGGCGCGCTTACATTCCGGAACCTTTTCCCATGCACGTGCACGTGCGCATAGATATATACGCGCTGGTCTCTTTTGTGATTGCGCAAAAATCATTTGCATGACAATAAACCNGAACAAATTGTTCTTTAGCGCGCGTGGCCCGCGTACAAACGAGTATAGTACCTTCCACGATTCCTTGTGTTTTCGGTACTATTCTTTATCCCTTTTTACAGCGTTCCTTCTTGTTTCTGCTTTTTATCTTTTTATTGAAATTCCTTCGTTTCGTGTAACCGAGTAAGNGAAAAAAAAAAAAGAAAAATAAAAAAATGCACACCGACTCTAAAAACGGTATGGATAACCGAGCAGCTCTGAAGATACGCGCGACACCGTGTCGTTTGCTTGATATTTCCAAGTTAGCTGCTACCACCGATTTCACCAAACTGTGGATTAACGAATTCTTCGGACACCCCGCGATGATAAACTTTCGTTTCTTTCTACGAATCGAGCTGCGATTCAAAATTGCAGTCGAGGAAGTTCTTTGCGAGTTCGTTACAACTTGTTTCTTGATGTTCGTGATAAAAGAAAGATTGAAAACGAAGGATTTTCGTGCTCTAATCTGCATTGACAAATAAACAGGCATTACACGTTCAGAAATGAAAGAACGTTAGTTAAATTATCCGAGACCCAACAACAAATGCCGACTATAAGTGTTGCAGTAAAAGCGTAAACTGCAACGAATCTGTTTACGAATAATAAGAGTGTTTCGGTAATTGCAAGTATATTGTGTAACTGTTCCAACTAATTGTAAGGAACGCATCATCTAATCGTAATCTTTCGAAGTTTATTATTGAAATAAGTTTAAGAAAAATGTTTTTGTCAAACTACAAACTGATTTGTATATTTTTACTATAGAACGAAGCGTGCCAATAGCAGGTATTGGCATTATGTAATTAGGAATCGCGTTACACCTTATCTAGCAAAAGCGCTCCAAGGAGCATCCAATCTTACAAAAACACGCGTAAACTTAAAAGGTGTACGTACCTACTTCAATGAAAATAATAAAAATAATAAAAATAATAAAAATAATAAAAGATATTCAAAATTAAGGTTAAGTATTATTTAAACGTACAATCTTAACACGTATATGTAGATATAATACCTATATCCAGTTATCAATTAATACCTGCAGTCGTTGCAGTTTACCGGTTATATACATCCTACTGCGACCGATCGAATTACCTGGTCAATACTCTTTGGTGTCGGTCGTCGGCTGTGAAGAGGCGTCGTTAAACCGAACCGCGAACGATCGTCGTCGGATACCGACCAGAGATACACAAATACATATACACCGAGTGCTACGCATTACCTTTTTTCCTATTTAATTATTCATTTATCTATTTCGTTTTCTTTTTCTTCTTTTTGCCACAAGCGGCGAGACACTTTTTGCTTAATATACAAAGCACGCGATTCAAAGCAGACCTTGCGGTGATTTTGTTCAAATTGAAAAAACCGCGATTACCGGAACTGTCGAAAAGGTTCGATAGGGTATTGCCACACGACGCGACGACACTGTTTCGATATATTCGGAAGAGCAATTAAATTGAAACATTTAATTGGTTTTTACGAAGAATAAACGAAATCCGGTAGGTTAAGTTCGAAGGTAAATAAGTAAAACTTGCTGTTGAAATCCGCATTTCTTTATAATATCGATAATTAACCATTGGCAATCTTGCACGTTTTTTGTTAATCGGTTTCATTTTTTTTTTTTCCTTTAATAGTGTTCGCAAGATCGAAGTACCGTTTGTTCCGTGTTTACAGGTTTGTCGTACGATGATAATTACGAGCATGCTCGTGCCTACGATTTACCTCTGGATAATTCGTACGCAAACGTAATCCGTTCGCGAACCGCCTCTCCGCGTAATCGAACGCAGGACGCATCTGCGACACCATATGCACGAGCCGTTGCAACAAAATGATACAAGTTCCAACCGTTCGGAACAATGTTAATTGCTCGCACAGTTTCGATAACGGCGTCCGATTATTTCGTAACTTTGCTTGGCACTGTGACCATTGTCGACAACGATCTAGATGCTTGATCGAGATTATCGCAAAAGTGTACACAACATATCGTACCGTGAAACACCGAGCCTCGGAACAGCTTCGAAAGAAAGAATCCACGGAACGATATGGCGGGAAGTGATTTGGTAAGAGAAACGGTTTCGAAGGAACTGCGCGGAGACCGACGCTCGAGGCGGGCCACTAAATTCACTTTGGTCACAGTGAAACGAACCGAGGGTGGCGACGTGGCCAACGGACGAGCAGGTCAAACTCGATTCTGTCGGGGATCGACCGGCAGGTAGTCGACATTTTCGTTTCCTTTTTCTAGCTTGACAGCACAGCACGCGAAGAGGGAATCCCAAGATCCGATTTAAATGGAACTATGAAAATCCTCGTGAAATTAGCTTTCCAACGATACGATCGAAGCGTCGCGTCAATTGGATCGCGAGATGCTTAGCTTTCAGGAAATCACTGGCCTTCGGCGATCGTGAGTTTTCAAGCATAACGGACCGAGAATCTGAGCGTTGCTATTGGATGATATTCAAAAACGGTTGACATATTACCGCGAGAAACGGTTCCGATACTTTATCCTTTTCAAAGATTAATTGCACGATTCGCGAAACGGGCTGCTCGTTCTCGTTTTTATAGTTGAATCACCGATAACGCGACGCGTTCGATGCCAACGCGTACAATAGAATTCGAGAAAGATAGCCGCATCAAACATCGTTCTACGTGGAAGGACCTCGAGCGCCTTTGGAGGTTACATTTCCAGTGTAACGCTCTCTGACTTGCAGGAAACCGTGCAGGATGTTGATCGAATAAATCGGTTACTCACCATTCGATGAACGTCCTCGCACGCGGCACACTTTTCCCAGGTAATGCAACTAAACTCGCGACGAAAAAAGGGAGAACCGAATAAACTGAACGCGAGAAGGACGAACACGGAACACTCACAAGTCACAAAACAGACTGAAGCTCACTGGCCGGGCACCTCTCCTCGACGTTGCTACGAGACGAACCGAAGCAACGCTATTGCCCTCTGCCAGCAGTGTCGCAACTTTTCGTCCCGCTAGTCGAGCCCGCCAGATTTCAAACGTCCTCGCGTTTTCTTACGCGAGTAAATGGAAACTTAAAATCATTATCGACGCGACTCGTGTTAACCACGCTAATCGGATAGAAATTAGTACGACGGTTAAGCACAGTTAAGAATATATTCAAGGTATTATTTATTTCGTTACATTTTAAATAACGTTCGATATATCTCACGAACTACCATAAATATATATTTATAATTTTCTCAATCTTTGGTAGCAATTTTATACGCTGGTATTACTAAATTATGAAATAAATATTTAAATACATTTTATGTACGCACGTGTAACGTGACTTGCAACGTATACGCGTAATCGAATATCGAACGCTATTGCCCGAAATGTGCTATATTTAAGAACAGAAATTCATTTATTTTCGTCAATATATGTGTGACCTTGAACCTAAAAATTTACAGTTTCAAAGAAAAGGAAAGAAAAGAAAAGAAAAGAAATCAAAGGACTGGAAATTCAGGTACCTACAAATTAACCCTGCAAACGAGTGATCCTTGCGTGACCCTCGTAACGATCTAGACCCATTGTAAATTTTACCTGTATCCTTTATGGCACTGTTCAACAATTGTTGTAAGCATCGTTTTTGGATTTAAAAAATAGAACCGATTATTTGTAGCTATTTTGAAAACCTTAACAGCATAGCTTGGAACGGTACACAACCTTTGTTTAGTACCGTTTATTTGACAACGCGAACACGTGGTACGCTTGCAAAATATACTTTCTCGTACTCGTATATATTGTCAAGTTTTCTTAACGATAGCAACGATCACTGTTCCACGATTATAGACAGTTTGAGCAATAACGTTGAATAATAATAAATCACAATAAAGTTTCAGTTATTATTTCAACACGTGCCACACGGTAACAAGTTTTCTAGGATTCTGAAGTACAGAGAACCAGTGTAATCTTTCCGTTGAACCTCTCACTCCTTTTCCAAGCGCAACTTTACCGATGCAAATATCCTTCGTCTTTTGAACCGATGTTACAGAATCCTCGCTGTCGCTCGGGTGCTCTACGCTACTCGTAGCAACCTCAACAGGATCCGTCTGAAACGTTTTCTAACGATAGCGAACTTCCTATCTTCAAAATTTATATGTACCTACCTTGCTGCATAATACCACGAGAAATTGCACGATGTCTAGTTGATTGTACGATACGTCAAATGTCAAGGTTTCGTTGAACTCTGGATGTGAATTTGCGATGACAAATTTTGTCTTCTTCCTTTTCATTCGTTGTCCTGTTCTTCCGTTGAGCATCGATACTCTGACATAAGGATCTGAAGATAATAAAGAACGGCAAAGTTTTTCACAAGTGTGAGAGAAAAAGCATGGTTGGGAGTATATAAGTGACTCGTGGCACGTACTAAAGTTGCTTATACTCGATACCACTGGCGTAAACTTCACGTCGCGCACCTTCATAACGTTTATAGTCAGTCTCTGTGCTGTGGGTAGATAACTTATACCTAATAAAATGTTTCCAAACTCCTGCAACATCGAACCAACGTTCCCTGTTATTCTTTCTTTTCAATGTAAATGCATAAAAAATAAAAGCATTCAGGTATTGCGGTTTACGACAGTACCAAATTGGACGGCTTCATTTTAAAATTGAACATGTGAATTTCTGGGCTTTGCAGAACATGCTTTATTTCCTTTAACGACACTTTGAAGGTACACAGCTCCGTATCGTTAGCGTATCTGTCGTGGTCGTGTGCCGCGAATTCGAGAACCCACTCCTGCGAAAAAAAAGACCATTAAACCACGCTTTGTAAATTTCCCGAAGAAGTAGGAAAACGTGTCGCACTCTTGTTACAAGCTATTTATTTTTCCGAGCGATATGACGAAACGCACGACCTGTGTTGCGCAAAGCATATTTGTATTCCTTGTTTGCATCGTGAGCTTGTTCTCGCGATTACTTATTTTTATAAGTATTCCCGTTCTTTTTTGTACAAAATTTTAAGTTAAATTTAGTACCGATTATTTAAACGGTTACTCATTAAATGCTAGATATATTCTTCGGACAAGTTTCACGGTTGATGCGTTTTGCGAGTGACGCGTTTTGCAACCTTGAGTTTGGCACAGTAGTAGAATATGCGCGATACCGATAAACATATCCACCTTAACTTCGTGAAGTTTTACGTTCGCCACGACGAACGTCTCTTTGAAAATGGGACTCGCCGTGTGCCTGACACCCCTTGTTCGGAAACTATGTAACTTCTGTCGTTTTCTATGGCTCCACGATTGCTTCATAATGTTCAGAGCCACGTATGGTTCCAGGGTACAATTGTATTGCTTTGGAGGAAGACCGGATAACGCCTGCACAGTGTATTGAATTTTTTAATATACCTAGAGTGCTACGAGTTGGTAATTACGCAACTAGGTGCATTTGTTTCGCTTCCCACCGTAATGAGACACTATAATACAGAGTCGTTGTTAATTTGTCCTTAAGAATTATATCATTTTTACGCTATACCTGATCGAACGTTAATTGGAACGAAACGAATTTCCGTTGATTGAAAGTTAATTCCTTAGGAATTTATAACTCGATTTCCATTCTATTGGCAATAAGAAGGTAGACTCGAAAGAGGATCGAATGAAAAAAAAAAAAGTGTCTAGTACCTCGATGCCAATAACGAGTTTCCCGGTAATAGTTTCATCGCAGGGCGGCAGGTACTGTAAGCTTATTGTCAATTCCGTCGGGAACTCCTTTCCTTTCTTCTCCCATCTGCGTTTATCTTTTTGCACCAAGTTCTGCAATGTATCCCAATGTATCCCAATGTATCCCAATGTATCCCAAGCGAATGAATTAACAAGAAAGCACGATCTCGCGTAATTAAAACGAAATTTAGCACGACGAACGGAGCTCACCAGGGTGGATGAGGTATCGGTGGATCCGAACTGTGCGTTGCAAGAATTCCAGGAATTCCCCTCGGTCGGATTGGCGTTCTCGTTGATCGTACCTGTACAATATTTATCAGTATCGTGAAACGAACGTCTCGTTAGCCACGTTCGAGTATAGATTAACTTTAACAATTGAAATGAACGAGCGTAACGAAAAAAATGGTGAAACGAGTGGCAAAAATAATTGCACGCTACCATTGCTGCTGTCTTCGTACAGGCTACCCAATCTCCATGACCTGTAGCTGACATCGTTCAACTTCACGTTTTCATTCTGTTTGCTCTTGACACGCAACGGCACACTTTTTGCATCTCTCTCTGCAAAGAATTATTCATAGCTTTGATTACGCAATCTGTAAACAGCAGCGATCGCTACACGGCTAACCGCTCGAAGATCCGCTTCACTCGTTAATTACGCGCTTTAGTTAACGTATACAAATTAAGCCGAGTCCTGATTTCTACGGCGCCACGATGATGAAACGTCTGCGATTCGAAGCTTTCAACGATGGCAAACAACGTATACAAAGTACAAGCTTGTTATTTTTGCAAACAGCTATCAAGCTGGCAGGATTAAACGCAATCACGATTAAATATTAATGATGGTTTATATTGTGGTACCGAAGAGAGGAAAAGCATTGAACGAGATGCTTCGAAATGGCGAGAAATTCGTAGCGATTAAGGAAATGAGGTACCTCATACTTTTAATCGGCATATTCACCGAGCCTCTACCGTAGCAATCTCGACGACGATATTTGTCGTTAAAGGGGAAAAAAACTTTGGCGATACGAGCTCGTTCGTAAGAGGAATCGAAGCAAGATTTATAAAATTCTTTTGTGCGGTCAGGATGGGCGTTTCCATAGCGGTGCTATTGGAAGGCTGTGTGCAGTTAGCTTACAGGATGATATACCTAATTACGTAACATCGCGGAGGAAACGAAGAAAACCTCGTATGCATGTGTGTATAAATATAACTGTGCGAACAATGGCGTAATGTATCAACCATGTATACACACGATTCATGATGCAGGAATTTAAGCTTCCTTCCTTTCAGAGGAATACCGTATTCTTTCTTGTATAAATCCTTTTTTATCGCTTGACAAGAGAAATTGTGCTCCGATGTAGGTCTGAATAATTAGGTATTTAACATTGTGCGCGTAAAGCAAAAATAAAGGCTGTTAAAGAAATAAATAAATAAATAAATAAATAAATAAATAAATAAAAAAAAGAAAAAGAAAAAGAGAAAAACAGGAGGCTCTTTTATGATTTCTGATAGGTTTCGCGAGTAATTCTCCGAAATCTAGCCATTTTGCTTTCGACGTAAACGAGTGTCAAGAATTCTCTATCCAACCTGATAATTGAAACGCGTGGAGTATCGTTCGGCGAGTAGACAAATGCAAGCATCCGGTAAACCGTAGGCTTGTCGGGGCATTAGCGAGCCTCGAACGCCACAAAGGGTCTTTGGCTCTTTGGATCTTTAGCTCGAAAGATATCAAAAGCTAAGCGTGTACACGATTATTTTTCCCGGCACGCGTTTCGTGTACAAGCACGTGTGCGCGGAAGCAGAACTCGCAAACGTGTCAAGAAAATTAAATATCACTAGGCTAGGCTAGCTTAGCTTAACTTTGCTTAGCTGCCAGACGCCTCTGCGTTTAATCAACACAAAGCACTGACACAAATTGCCTTGCACAAGTTCAGACGGCCAATAAAACGATCACAGATCGTTCCAACATACTTTCGACACACTGTGTCCTGCAATACTATCGTTTCATAAAGCCTGAATATCCGTTCAATAATATAAACAATGACTGATCGAGCTGTTAAAGCACGCCCGAAGCTGGTGAACAATTCGAAGCGTAGATCGAATGCGTTCTACGTATGTGCTATGATGTTTTTTATTTTAACTCGAAATTAATCGTTAGACTCCAATAAATTCGTGCCGCAGCGATAAAGCCATTTTCAATGCACGAAATGGTTCGGGTTAGGCAATAACGGCGATTAATTGCTTTGCAGTATCTGTTAAGATAAATTAAAAAAACCTTGTTCCAATTGTTCTTCTAGTTAATTGCTTTTTTTCGTATCGGGGGTGTTACGTACTTCGTTTTCTGATGCATTCGTATCCAAAACATCCTGGCTTGAGAAAGCAGGCGATCACGAGTAAGACAAGGATGATGGTCAACGCTGCCACCACGATGACGAGAATTCGGCCCCACGGGCCAAAAAAGTCACCGTACACCATTCACTGGAAATCCACGATCAAGGTTACTACAGGTACACTCGTGCGTACAAAACGATAATCGATCGATCTTATAAAAGTGATCGATCAACGATCAAAATTATAAATACTAGATCGCTTTCTAGTTCTTTTTTTTTTCTTTTCCGATTTTACTCCGATTTCCATAATTATCTCGATATTATTTTTAAAGAATGCAAAATCCAAGTCCAGATATAATTTTAGCGTTCTCGAGGCGCTCGTTGACGCATGAAGAGCAAAACAATTATTCGTGTCCACAAGTCGTGTTTCGTGTCATGTTTCGTACATCTGTCGCACAGGTTTCGCGTTAGAGAGGCACGAAAAATAAGCCACGTTAATGCTCGCAGAAAACACTTGTGCTTTTCGCGCTCGTTTCTATCCGATCGACAAAAACGGTTGGGGACTCGGGACTAAAGATACACGTCGAGTCTGTCGGAGCTTCCGAGCTTCTACTTTTTTTCTTTTTACTCCCTGCAGTTACGTCATTTTTCAACCGTAACCCGGATAAAACACCTGTTGGAAGAAACGTGCCAAGTGCACCACGAAAACAGCATATGGCTGATACCAGTCAAATTATAATTTATCTCAAGTTAGCGGAGTACTGGTTCAGCCGAGTACCGTAACCGAGGACAGTATCAACAATAACGTTCGACGTTTTTCTTCTTTCCAGGTATTACGTGTACTACCTGTCAAAGACGAACGTAGAATAGAAAGCTTCATCGAAATGAAAAGTTTGCGCGTCACCATAAACGGTTTTTCCGTGTTTTCTCGACATCACCATGGGTATTTATCCACTTCCATTTTTCGATAACTTAGCGACAACTTCTCGAAAGCAACGAACGAGCAATACGAGCGACGCTCGACGAATTCCGGAGAACGATACTCACTCGACCAAGTGATTGTCCCATGACGAGTGGAGGTTTCACGGTGTCATGGAATTAGGTAACATTCGCGAGTTATGGGAAAAGGCGGCGACGAATCGGTCGAAAGGACGATTAATTGGCGCGCGTCCTTCGGAGACCAAAGCGGCGACTTCGTGCGCGACCGTCAACTCCCGGTGAACGACAAACATACGCGGCTGCATAGAACGAGGAACGAGGGACGAGGAACGAGCAACGTGCTATCTACGTGCCCCTCTCCAGCTTCAACGACTCTGCCTAGTCCGCCGATAGCTGGCGGTACGCGACTTACGTTTGATGCATTCAAAATGTCCATTATCCCAAGCAACCGAAAAACACTCTTTCAACGCTAAAAGCCTAAACATCCGAGCTGTGAAGGGATCCAGTTTATTTCATACGTTTATCGGTCCATCTCTGATCTAAATTCAAAATACACCCTTTGCTTGTAACTGTTAGAAACCTAAGTGGTTTATAAAGTCCCAAGTACGTTTTGTCCAGTATATTTTCTTTCGTTCGACACTGCTATCAAACTTTCTAAATAAAAATGAAACGATTCCATTGTAGCAACGAACAAAAGAATTTGGCTATTAGTATAGTATATTTTGTCGTACACCGTTGTGCACAGGCAAACCTGAACGTTCAACGAGGAAACTGTGGGTTACTACTGATAACACGTGCGCTATCACGCGTGTGTTCATGTTCTCTATCTAGAACACCGTTGATAGAGCGCCTGTAGACTGTAGACAATGCCATCGTACACGCTTTTTACCAAAATGTCTTTCCTTGCTTACATTCTCCGGTAAGTTTCAATAAGTATTTTCGGTCTCTTGGTTGTCATACATTAATCCGAATAATTTAAACGTCGCATCGAATAAATGGTTAAAATATGATAATTCATGCACGAAGGTTGTTTAGATAGGTGTTGAGTTCTGGCAATAATTTATGCAGTATTTGACAAATTACTTCCAATGGTAATAAACGGTTTATGCATCGTACCCAAGGATTAATTTCAGATACCTCCAACGAGAGAGCAACTTTTGCAGGTACGTTGTTTGATCGAATCGAAACTTCGTCACTGGGTACGATTGAAATTGTTTGCTGTGAAACAAGCTTCGTTACACATCCATTGTTACGTTTCATTTTTCCAACGATTGAACTACCCTACAGAGGATAGGAAAACTTTCCTCTAAAAATGAAGAGAAGATCTCGTTGGAAGGAATTTTAATTCCTCCTCGACTTATACAATTCCTAAGCTAAACCTAACATGTTATGTCATTATTTGGCTAATGTTTCATGTTTTCCCACCCATGCCAATGATTCACGCTAGCATTTTTAAAAATACTTCTCTTTCCTTCGTCGCTACTTTCGCCTTATAAAAACAAGAACAAAAACCTAAACAATTTGATAGCCACGCGTTCAGATTAAAGAACTCGACTAACATTGGGAGATTACATATACTAGTTGCAATTTCACTATTCTTGAATGAAACGTACCGTTTCATCCGTACCTCGTTCCGAAGAAACATGGCGTGGTAGTTGATCGAATAATGGTTAACTGGTTTTATCGAATACTAGGAAGGAAAAAAAATTTCTAGTTGCTATTGAAAATAACACTGATCGGCAACGTAGTTTCACTTTTGTTTCTCGATCGAGCGAACGTGTAATTTCCGTCTTTTTCCGGATGAATCCTCGAACGACCGCGAACTTCGAGCCACGCGAGGCTTTCACGCGTCTCTTCAGAATTTATCGTGTTTGCTCGTTGTTGTTTAACGTAAATAAGAACGTCTCGAAAAAGTGCCAAATAATAATTACCATTCGACCCGAAATTTTACTTTTGTTCGATACTTTTACATGGTTTTACGTAACACAAAAGAGCCGCTGAAAGTCTCGTTAATCGGCAGAATTCCGTGAATCGTTCATACTTTCTTGAGACGATCTAAATTTTCTCTTTGCGAATGATATTTTTATTTATTTCTTTTTTCACCATAAAAACGATAAAAAAAAAGAACGAAGCCAAGATGGAAAAAAAATGCGATGGAAAAGGTTATTTTTTATTAACTTGTTTGTATCGATGGAGAGAAAAGAAGGTAGCATTTCTGTAAACGCCTTTTGACAGGACCGACCTTAATTTTTCCTAGATTCTCAGATTCTCTTTTAGACGAGATTAGTCAATTTTCTCGCGGAACCGAAAATTCCGAACGGACAAAGTTTGACGCGACGAAAACTCACGTACGCACGCTTCCGAGTAGGAAGGAGGCGCGAACGAGGAAGCAGAGAGAGAGTTCATCCCCGATCCATCGGCGGTCGTTCGGACTCGGTGACCTCGATCCCCGATCCAACGTCTCCTTTCACTCGAGCACTTCTTTCGAGAGCTCTTTCTCGCACCGGTGCTACCGAGGAACACGATTGCGTTCTATAACGCGCGCAACGCTTCAGTCCGTTGGAGTAGGTCGGCTCGACGCCGCGTTACCCGCCAGACCGACGTTTAGATTTCACTTTCGTACAAGTACCAGCAGACGAACGTCTAGTCGGTGAACATTTTCGCGGCCGTTCGAAACCAGTAAGTTCACAAGTGTAGTCGAGCCGATCGTTCTTCGACTACCTTGTTCTATAGTTCTACTTTGATCGCGCGCCACTCTTTGTGAAAAAGAAAAAATTTCTGCGCGATTTTTCACGCATCCTATCGTAGAAGAGGAAAAATTATTGTTAACGTTAATTCGATACAAATCGAGCGTTACCGAACGTTAATTTACCAAACGAATTATTGCTCGTGGATGAAAATTGAAAAAGAGTGACAAACGATTGACGGTTTTAATCCCAGAAGATTCGCCAGAAGGAAATCATGCAACCTTTGAAGAGTTGAACGAGGAACACCTATAGCTATATATACAGAAAATCTGTTTGGTGCAAATATGTCGAGCACGCGGGTCGTCCTACTGAAGCTGTGTATCCTGCTACTTCTTTACGAACGTAAGCGTTGGTTCATATATTCATGCATATGTTTCGTCCTTCGCCTACTTCCAACAAAAACTGTCTCCCTGTGTCGCAAAGATCCTTGATCATAGTCCGAGCGATTAGCAAAAGAAGATTTCCATGCTTTATGTAATATCTGGCTTAATAATGTGGTTTCATAAGATCGGATGGTAAACGAGTTTGTTAAAAAATCGAAAAAATCGAAAAAGATCGGAAAAGATCGAAGCGAAATTTAAATATAAAATTCGATTGAGAAACCTGAAATTAAAAAAAAATATAATTCTGTATGTGTGACAACGTTAATGGTTTCAGGTGCGACGTGCCTAATTATACCGGAAGAGCTGCCTACGATACTTTCGTTGATCTACTCCAATATTCCACCGATAAAGAAAGGTAACGCGATTGCATCACACCTTGTCTGTGTCAGACTTTTTTCCCAAATAATAGATACAAGCGACGGCAAAGTGTTTTCCGGCACGCTTTGTGTCGAGAACGTTTTATCGCGTCACGCGAATACCACTTTCACTGGTCGCGCTTGTTTCGTTTCTTCGAGACAGGTTTCTGAACGAGCGAGGCTCGAAACTAATCGTGGACCTAGTTCGCTGGAATTGTTCTTTTTCTATCGATTCTCTCGACAGGTACCGACTCGAGGATCGGCATGGGTTTCCGGCTCGGCGAACACGCGGATTTTCAGGTACTGTTAGAACTTGGACCGCAAACGGAAACCAATCCCATCGGTAATGTTGACTCCAAGAGGCGTCGAGACGTGAGTACTTCTTAAACAACGATCTTCCAATTTGTATCTGATAGCGTTGTAATTACCAACTACCACGATTACTTTGAACAGGCGATGTTCGGTGCCGCGATGAGAGGAGAGCTTGGACCGCTTGCTCAAGCGGTTGCCAAGTATCAGATGGAACGCAAATTACAGAGGGAGTTGGAAAGATCGAAGAAGAAGGAGAAGCTGAAAGCGGTGGTCACACCGAGTAACGAGGACAAAAAGGTAAATTTAACTAATTATTCCTTTTTGTCGTTCGTGATAGGACTGGCGTGTAGAAATTCGAAGAAAGACGAAATCAGAGTGTTACTATATTTTTCGATTCTTTTTTTTCCTTTCTTTTCTTTTCGTTAGACTGTTGCCAGTGAATGGCTAACAAAGTGGAGCAAAGAGATGGTTGGATCGTCCGAGGATCAAGCGACGCTAGAGAATATTTCGAGTGAAAAAATCGCGTCGGCAACTTCGAAAACTCAAACCGTACAGAGAATAGGACGACCTCCAGAATCGAGCGGCGAAAAGATTTCGATTTCCCAATTAAAAAAGTTGTACAAACCACAAAGTGACAAAAAAAGCGAGTAACTTGATCCTAGTATGATAATTATACGGCTCATGAATTTTATGAATTTTATAGTAATTTGTATGGTGAATTTATAAATATGTATGGTGAAAGTGACAGGACGCATAAATTGAAAGAAGAAGCATAAATTGATTAACACTGCCTTTATGCTAAAGAATTTTACCTGTAATTGCCAATTGTAGGGAAAGCGTGTCAAATCTGTGAAAGCTTTTGTTCTTCCGAGGGATAATGTGGTAATGGAAATACAATATTAACAAGTGCCTTTAGTATGCAAATAAGAATGTAACGATAATGCTTCGTTAAATCAGTTTCACTGCCTACAACATTTTTTATGCGTTCATTCTTAGGGTAACAGCGTGCAATACTTAAAATTCTAATTTTTGCATAAACAATGTTAATATTCAAAAAATTAAAAAACAACGTAAAATATTACCTGTGTTTTTGTCCTTTCTATTTCCTTTCTCCGAACCGAACGACCGTATCGTGTCTCTTTTCGATTCTTTTTTTTAAGCACATGGTTTAATTTCTTTTGCTCTTAGCTTTTTTTTCTTTGTAGATTAAAGTCGAAAGTGGTAGAACCACATTGCAATTATTCAGTTTTCTCAACGATATCGTCTGTGGCGATGTAGTCGTTTTACCTCGAGAACGTGTGATTTTATCGACGATAGATAACGTCCATGTTGTATCTGTAGTGGTATTTTAAACGGACGCGTTTAGTTTCAGACTTTTACCGCTATAATACGCCAACGGCCATTGCAATGGTTCCCATGTGAAAGAGTGGAGGTGACGTGTCTCCTATTTTTCCAGTTTCCCGGCAGTGGTTTTACAAAATGAATGCTTTTAAACGCGATAAAAAGGAGGAAGAAGATGGTAATCATAAATAAACATTGTTCCACCTATATTATTATAAGTTTAAGTTTGTAAGCGAGATTAAACAAATCGTTCCTATTCTTGTGACAGTTCCTTGTAAACAGGTTTAGACGACTGCTCGTCGTGGAAGATAATTTTTCTTCGATGAATTCTTATATTTCACGTAACTTGATTTTTATTCTTTTCAATTACCAATTTATACGCATCTTTCGAACAACTAATATGCAGACGAATCGTTTCATCGTCCGCTCGTTCATCCGATTCCTGTGTTAATAGGTGGCGGAAACCCTTTCCAAAATCTGGAAAAGACAACAGTCCTACAGGAAGCTCGTACATTCAACGACACCCCCGTTAATCCAAGAAAATGCGCGCACATTCTCACAAAAATTCTGTACCTGCTGAATCAAGGAGAACAATTGGGTACGATGGAGGCCACCGAAGCGTTCTTTGCCATGACCAAATTATTTCAGTCCAGAGACGTTGTCCTAAGACGATTGGTCTACTTAGGCATCAAAGAACTAAGTTCCTTGGCCGAAGACGTAATTATAGTTACGTCGAGTCTAACAAAGGATATGACCGGAAAGGAAGATTTATACAGAGCTGCGGCGATAAGAGCATTGTGTACGATTACCGATGGCGGAATGCTAGCAGCTATCGAACGTTACATGAAGCAAGCTATCGTAGATCGCTCTCCCGCTGTTTCTAGCGCAGCCTTAGTTTCTTCTTTGCACTTGACCAATGTGTCCGGAGATGTTGTACGTAGATGGGCAAACGAAGCTCAGGAGGCGTTAAACTCCGATAACGTGATGGTTCAGTATCACGCTCTTGGTGTTTTGTATCAAGCCCGCAAGGCAGATAAACATGCTGTAATTAAGTTAGTTGCAAAGCTTATCAAAAGAATGCCAAAAAGTCCTTACGCAACGTGTATGTTAATTAGAATGGCGTGTAAATTACTAGATGAAGTTGACGATCGAGAGAAACTGTTGGGATGTATCGGATCCTGTTTGCGCCATAAGTCAGAGATGGTAGTGTACGAAGCAGCGCATGCTTTTGTCAATCTTGAGTCTAGCGACAAAGGTGCAATAACGGCCGCTATTAGCGTCCTTCAGTTGTTCTGTGGGTCTCAAAAACCTGCTCTCAGATTTGCAGCTGTTAGAACCTTGAATAAAGTTGCAATGACTCATCCCGCGGCAGTTACCGCATGCAATTTAGATTTAGAAAATTTAATTACCGATTCCAACAGATCTATTGCTACATTAGCAATTACTACCCTGCTGAAAACTGGAGCAGAAAGTTCTGTAGACCGGTTGATGAAGCAGATCGCTACTTTTGTATCGGAAATTTCGGACGAATTTAAGGTTGTAGTTGTACAAGCTATAAGGTAAAATCATTATTATTTCTTGTTATCTTTATATATGTACAATATACAGTTTAATTTTTGCAGTTTTCAAAAGTTGCAGCTTAACTTTTTTTTTCTTTTTTATCTCTCTCTCTCTTAGGGCTCTGTGTCAAAAATTCCCTCGAAAACATGCGGTTCTGATGAATTTTCTTTCTGCTATGCTAAGAGACGAGGGAGGACTTGAATATAAGGCAGCAATTGCAGACACGATAATAGCCGTTATGGAAGTAAACGCCGAGGCAAAAGAAGCCGGTCTGGCTCATCTGTGCGAATTTATCGAAGATTGCGAACATATTTCACTTGCCGTTCGCATTCTTCATTTACTCGGTCAAGAAGGACCGACTTCGAAGCAGCCGTCCCGTTATATTCGTTTCATCTACAATCGTGTAATTTTGGAAAGCGCGAGTGTTCGTGCAGCAGCAGTTACCGCGTTGGCACGTTTTGCCGCAGCATGTCCGCCCTTACTTCCAAACGTTTTGGTTCTTTTGTCCCGCTGTCAATTGGATTCAGACGATGAAGTCCGTGATCGCGCGGCTTACTACTGTGCTATTCTCCAACAACAAAATGATCCAACTGTTCTTCCTTTGGTACAGCCTCCTCTTTTGTCTGTTCCTAGTTTGGAAAGAGCTCTGCGAAATTACATGAGAACTACAATGGACGAACCATTCGATATCTCGCAGGTAATTAATCAGACTTTAATAGTACTAAAGTTCGAAAATTTCAAAATTTTATTTTTATTTTTATTTTTATTTTCCAGATTCCTCCGGCACAAACGATTGAAGAACCACCCCAAGTGGAGGTACACACTGTCGTGAAACCACAACAGCCTCGTTTAACCCGAGAGGAAAGCTATATGGAAAAATTGTCACAAATACCACACTTAGCAATGATTATTCGCGATTCTTCGTTGCTCAAGTCTTCACCTGTCTTTGAATTAACAGAATCAGAAACCGAATATAATGTTAAATGTATTAAGCATACTTTCGCAGAATTTCTTATTTTGCAATTCGATTGCGTAAATACTCTTTCCGACCAATTACTCGAAGATGTCGGAGTGGCTGTTGAACCCCCCGAAGGGTAATTACGTTTCAATATGTTTAGTTAAGGAATTACATTTTTCGCAAAAGTACTATTTTATTTCTCGTTTTAGCTATACAATTGTATGCGAAGTCCCATGCCCACGTTTACCGTACAACGAACCAGGCACAACTTATACAGTATTGAGATATCCAGAAGACGTTCATGCTAGCGTGGCTACTATTCCTACAACCTTGCGGTTTATGGCTCGCGATTGTGATCCTGTTACAGGTGTCCCAGATGCTGATCAAGGATATAACGATGAATACATGGTATACGCTCTCAAATGATATTTTATTTACTTTCCTGTGATCGTTTGAGACAGAAACTCCAATAAGTTGTGAAAAATCTTTACTTTTTAGTTAGAGGATTTGGAAGTAACTTTGGCCGATCAAGTTCGAGGAAACGGAAACAGAGGAATGGATTTCGGTGTCGCCTGGGAGAAAGCCTCCGCGATGGGATTCAGTAAACTAGAAGAAACGTTTGCTTTGGGTCCGTCAGTGACCAGCTTGGAAGGAGCAGTCCAAAGTCTCACAGGATTTCTAGGCTTGGATGCCTTAGAACGCACCAATCGAGTACAATCTGGCACTGCCGCGCATAATCTATTACTGAGCGGCGTTTTCAGAGGAGGAAAAGAAATTCTTGCTCGAGCGAGATTAGCGCTGTCAGGCAGTCAAGTAACGATGCAGCTTTCTGTTCTGTGTCAAGATCCGGACGTTGCCGAATTAATTATTTCTTCTGTAGGATAATTCATTTCCATTAACTCGACTATTCGTGTATCGTGTATCGTGTATCGAAGGATTTCTCCCATGAAAATTGATATTCTGTACTAAGTACTTTTTATTTTTAGTATTATAAGTATAATGTTATGAAAAAAATTACAAAATAGGGGCTTTCACTAAATCCCTATCTATATGTAATACTTTGTACATACAATTATAAAACGATTCTTTAAATAAGATTGTTAAAGCTTTTATTCGACATTAATATGCAACGCTTCCTTGTGTGTTTCGAATCGAATTTTTGTATCGACATCGATATCAAATTTGATTTTTAATTGAGTATTATTTCTTTACAAGCGTGGTAATGTATTGGGAAAAAAAATGTTATCGATGTTTAACCATTTTTTACTCGGTACGTGTTTATTCTATTATTAGCATTCGAGAATAAGGTTATCGAAGAGTTACGTCTACTTTACCGGCTGGTCGTTTTATGATCCGTTATATAGCATTGTTTGGCTTCTTCTCGAAAATGGCTGCCGTGTTGGACGAAGTCGGCAAATCTGCTGAAAAATTAGTTGATGAGGAAAAAAACGAAATTGTTGACGAACAAGATGAAACTGTTGCAGTAGAAGCATCGAAGAAGGAAAAAAAGAAGAAAAAGAAGAAGAAAGCTGGTACGTTATCGCGTGTACCGTTGGCTCTATACTCGTTCACTCGAGTTCGGAGATCATCGTGCGTGGCTTGCCTTTTTTTCCATCTTTTTATTTTTAAAAACATTGCGTGCATACGCGTATAACGGATATTTATACTTTCATAATGTTCCATCTCATCGCTCTATCCGTGACCGAGCGATTTTGTATTTAAGCCGCTCGGTAGTAAGTAACGAATGGCATAAATTATTCCTAAACGTATCCATGAGCAGCACAATGTGGAAGTTGCGACGTTGCACCTGCTTTATGTCCTGTTATCATTTTTGTTACGGCAAAACTTCTAATATCACAGTATTTATATTGTAATTAATCTTCAAAGTTGAATTTCATTTTATGAAAAATGTTTTTGTTTAAAAATAATTTCGAAGCGCGTAAAGAAGTATTTGTATTTCTTCCTATAATATTTTAGCGTTACATAATTTACTCGGAAATACGTTTTCTAGGAGCTGCCGAAGCAAGCGCGGACGTTCCAGAAGGAGAAGAAGATAAAGCAAAAGATGATGCTGCTGCTGCGGGCGAAGGTAATTTCTTTTTAATTTCGTATACGGTGATTATTTAAATATACGATATTTAATTTGTACCGCGTTATAGAAGTTGGTACAGAGGCGGCAGAAAACGATGCGGAAACGGAAGATGCAAAAAGAAAAAAGAAAAAACGTAAATCACGCGGAAAAGCTGGAGGACCTAAACAACAAACCGATCCTCCAACTATTTCTGTATCGGAGTTATTCCCAGATGGAAACTTTCCGATAGGGCAAATAATGGATCATCCTCCTGCCGCAAGAGTAGACGATAGAACAGCTAAGGAGCGTTTCTCAAGCGAGGAAGCACGTGCTATCGATAGAATGCAGAACGATATTTACAACGAAGCAAGACAAGCGGCTGAAGCTCACAGGCAAACAAGAAAGCATATTATGAAATGGGTATATAAATACATACCGATAGAAGGACATTGTAAGAGGGAAATAAGTGAAACAAGTTTTGTAAATATGGTATAATTTTAGGTAAAACCTGGGATGACGATGATAGAGATCTGCAACGAGCTGGAAACTGTAGCTAGAAAATTGATAGGCGAGGATGGTCTGAAAGCTGGATTAGCTTTTCCAACTGGATGTTCAAGAAATCATTGCGCGGCTCATTACACTCCAAATGCCGGCGATCCAACCGTTTTGGAATACGATGATGTTACCAAGATAGATTTTGGCACACACATTAACGGACGGATTATTGACTGTGCATTTACATTAGCATTTAATCCGAAATACGACAAGCTTATCGAAGCGGTTCGTGATGCTACTAATACTGGGATTAAGGCTGCTGGTATTGACGTTCAACTTTGCGACGTTGGTGCCGCGATTCAAGAAGTCATGGAGTCGTATGAAGTTGAAATAGATGGCAAAACTTATCAGGTATGTTTATCACCTGTTTGTTACAATCTGTCGATCGATTATCGTAAATCATTATTATTGACCGTTGATTAATTTATAGGTAAAATCTATAAGAAATCTTAACGGTCATTCGATTGCTCCGTATCGCATCCATGCTGGAAAAACTGTGCCGATAGTTAAAGGCGGTGAGGCTACCAGAATGGAAGAGAACGAATTTTACGCTATTGAAACATTCGGATCTACTGGAAGAGGAATCGTCCACGATGATTTAGATTGTTCTCACTATATGAAGAGTTTCGATGCTGGTTTCGTTCCGTTAAGATTACAAAGCAGCAAATCCCTACTCAACGTTATCAACAAGCATTTTGGTAAATATCGATTTATCGATATTATTACCTGACAATTCTAAATTTGTCTGTTCAAATACAAGTAACCAATCGATCAATTTTTGTTTCAGGTACTTTGGCTTTTTGCAAACGATGGTTGGATCGCGTTGGTTGTACGAAGTATCAAATGGCTCTAAAGGATTTGTGCGATAAGGGTGCGGTTGAAGCTTACCCACCACTGGTCGATGTCAAGGGATGTTATACCGCTCAGTTCGAGCACACCCTCGTTCTACGTCCAACGTGTAAAGAAGTTATTTCTCGCGGAGACGACTACTAAAATGTTTATTGTTCTTAAATCGCGTCACACATATTCATTGTACTCTCTACCTGAGATCGTACAAATTGATTTGTGTAAAACCACTTTGTCGATAAATGTTAACGATTAATAACGCGATATTTAAGTATACTGTCTAAACACATTTCATTTATCGTTTCCTTTTCATCGATGAGGTAAAACATTGCGGGATACTGAAAATATGAAACCGGAGGATATAAAAAAATATTTTTTCATTTTATTTTTTAATCGTGTATCGAAATAATACGGATAAGGGTATATATATATATTTCATTCCTTTCCTGAACTATAGACACTGGAGTGTAATAAATGCTGCTACATTAACTTATCGGATGTCTTTCATTTAATTGCTAGTAGTTGTTACGAGTGTACGATGGTCCCAGGGTACTGATTCTATTATTCCGTCTATTGTGGCAGAACTATCTGTACTTCGCATTCAGGTCTAGTCTTAGTACAAATTTAGGCACGATAATAAGCTAACGTCGGACACTTGCATCTTCCACGTATTCACTCGAGTTCTCATCTACGCTATTCATGACTCATCTCTTAATTACTCTAACGGTATTTGTCCCTATACGAGAACGGTTTGAAAAAGTGCGAACACGTAACAAAATATCGAACCGACTCGACGATCAAGCGAGCTATCTTTTCTCGTCAAGGTGCACTGCGAAGGCCTATTTGTTGCAAACCTCGACACTTTATTCTTTCTTGGATAACTAGGCGAGGTTAACCGGGACACAGTGCATCATAGCGTATCACTGACTCGCATAGGCACGATAGATGTTGACCAAAGAATACTGGAAGCCTTAACCCGCTATCGCTTTTGCGACAACGTTCGAGCCGACAAATCTCCAGACCAAGAGCGTCCAAAAAGGTCTTGTTCGAGTACGCGCGGGAATACATAGTGTTTGGAGTACGCGTCACTTCCACGCGTATCGTGGAAGACAACGGTTACCGCTATACTACCTAACGAGACTAATGTCGCTTAGAAGACGAAACGAATCGTCCAGTGTGCGCGTCCGCGCTCTCTGTCAACTTTGGAAGAGTAAGGCAATTATCTACTTTAACACGAAAGACGCACAAGTAACGAAGCGTACCACGATTAAATATGGGTAAATCCTCAGCTGCGATCTTTTCTTCCTTTTTCGTTTTTGCGTTACCGAACAAGTCTCGTTACAACGTAGAATCTTCAACGACGAGTTATATAATTCTCTTTTGTTTTTAACGAACTCTTATCAGATCAGGTATATACCTATGTACAGGGTGTATAAAGAGTAAGCGTAAAGACCACCGCAGTGGGATTCTGCACCTTTGAATCGATGAGAAATTTTGACTCCGTTTAACAAATTTCTACAAACTAAAAGGTATAGAATCTTGCTGTGGAAGTATTCACGATTACTTTTTATGCATCCTGGACACGGTCAAGTTACAAAATGTGATGGAAGTCTGCGTCGCGACGCAACGGTTCAATCGTTGCTCCTGCACAACGGTGTACTTATCGCGTTTCACAATCCACCTTTTCTTCCTGCGTTTCTTTCGTTTCTTTTCTTACTCTCTCTCAGTAGCTTCATTGAGAATCTGTACGCGATCTCAGTTTCGCTCTCGCTGTTTCCAAAGGATTGTTCGATTCCGTCGTCGGTTGCGACTGTTCCAACTAAAACATTGAAATTTCACTTATTTTTAAACGCTGTACATTGCATTCTTTATAAGAGAGAAAAAATCCTTTACGATCACTGTAATTTAAGAAACCTAAAATGTTTCCACTTAAACGGAAGAAAAATCCCGCTTAAGAATAAGAATAAGAAGGTAAATTGAACGAAGAAAGACACTGACTGCCATCTCAATGTGCCTCGCTCTTTGCTCGATGGCCCTCTGCAAGGCGGTTCTGGGATCCTCTTTGAAATTTTCTTCTCGGTTCCTTTGAGCCTCTCTTCTGGAGGCAGCTTCCCTCTGCTTCTCGAGCGCACGCTGGAGCTCGCTCTTCTGATTCAGCACGTTCTTGCCGCTGAAAGAAAGTGAAAACCGATGCGGTTAGCTAATTACGCGTCGAGCGTGCCTCGCCGCCTGAGCTCGTGGGCCGCGCGTGAAAATTGCCCCGATGAGAAAAACGCGCGCGAACAACCTTTCAATTGAACAGCGGCCCTGCTTAAACCGTAAAAGTGGTTGAGAATGAGTCACGAGGATGGAGAACGTATACATATACATACACGTGTGTATACGATTATACCGCACACGTTAACAGGAAACGATTTTCTCGATGATAGGCGTGCGAAGTGCATGGCGTTGAATCAACGCGTCTCTTTCCCGTTACTCTATCGTTTAACATATTCCTTGCCACGTGTATCATCGGTGGTACATGCACAACTTTCCATTACGATAGTTTCATATTTTGAGTATACGCGGACATATAATCGTTAAGGAAAATATTCAGGTAATTTTATATAAATAAACTGAACGCAGAATGTAAATGTGTACACGTGCATTCGTACGCGAGAGAAAAAAATGATTCTTGCATAGATTTCCGACCTGTTTCTTTCAGAGATCAGGTTCGGGTTAGGTATTGGATTTTAAAAGAGAAGCTTACACTTTCTGATTGAATAATAATTCCCTCCGAAGGTCCTTGTGATTGCTGGAGGTGAGGTAAGGGTTGTACGGTTTTCTCGGTAAAATCAAACCGTCTGGTCCCATGTGAGGAGCAGGTGGAGGCGGAGGTGGTACACCCAACACTGGTGCCATTTTTTTTCCTGAAAAAAAAATGAGAAAAATGAGAAAAATGAAAAAAATAACTGTAAGAAACATTTTACTAAACGCTCAACATCTGGTTAAAAAGTAAATAATATTGTACAAAGATGTTAAATATTGTACGCGATATAGAAAGTGCAAGGTCCCTAAGTTCACGAATCCATTTGGTTACGCGCAAGTTTATACCGTACTGTTTTAAAGAGTTAGAAACACGACGGTCAAGTGTTTGCAGATCACTTTCGCAGTCAGCAAAACGTTGTGGCAAAGGGAGGATAAATATTTGAAGAACAACAGCGGTGAATCGCAAACTTTTCTTCGTCTTCCGTTTTGCGTAGACCGAGGAGGCTACTCCACGCTCGAAAAATGACAAAAATAATGACGGAAGTTGGAAGAACGAAGGATTGCGTCGAGTTCCAGAGGATCGTTTAGTCGGAAGAAGGAACGACGAAGGTTGGAGCGGCAGATATTTGCGGTTAACTTTTATTCACCCTCCAACAAGGCGACTCTCTCCCTCACGGAACCCTCCTCGCACATCGCGTCGGATCGTACTGAAGCATTTCCGGGCAAGAGCAGTATCAAACGGGTAACTTCTATATACTTTTGCGTAGGGCTTCGCATAGCTGCTAATCGGATAGAAGAGTACGCGGCACCGACCGCCGCATACCTACCTTTTATGCCCTCAAGGTGAGGTAAACAATCTGCTTTTATCGCATTGAACCAAATTCTCGAGTCGAATGGGCGAACTGCATCGCGTCGAGTACAAAGTGCTCCCAACTATCGACCAATGTGTCACGCGAAATTGTCGTAGAAAGCGTCGTTGTTCCAATTCTCGGAGTAACCATTTCGAACACGCGTATTTCCCATAAATTGCTAATTTTGCCTTGGAAAGTTCTCGTCGGTCAAATATATAAAATTCCTCCATGGGATATGGTGGTGTTTACGATTCCCTTTTTCACGAACAAGGATTTTCCCGTGAAACGAGAAAAAAAAAAAAAAATAAATAAAAATTTCTGCGATCCTAAAAACACGCTTGGAACAACGAATACCGGTCAGATAGCTATCGAATAGCACGCGTGATTTACGACTAGCTGAAACGCATCTTTCTTTCGGTACTGTTACGACTTCGAGAATCCTGAAAACCTGTTTTCTATCGTTCGTCGAATTAATCGTCGCAAGGATCTGCTTGGTCGCGGTTATCGTAGCATCACGTTCTGTCGTTAATCACCGTTCAAGTCATCCTCCCTTTTAATCAACCAAACGTATACATCTATTTCGCGTGCACGGACCAAGAGTACGTTAACAATAGACAATACCCCACTGTTCGTAACGAAGCGCGCGATTCTTTTAAAAGCAACTACCACTTTCATGGACTCTCTTCCCGATTCTTCTAGCAAGAATATTTCCGTTCTCTAACGAAACTAATTGTAAGAACAATTATACCAGAAGAACGATAATGTCGCGGTGTTGCGCAACTTTTTTCTTCTTTTTTTCTTTTTTTTTCTTTGTTTTTCTTTTTTTTTCTTTTTATCGTCGCGTGGGAGTTGGTCGGATGATCTCGCGTGACCTATCGACACGCTGAAAAATGCACGACGGCGCTTGCAGGAAAGGAGGTTGCGAAAGTGAGTCACCGTTTCGTCGCGTGCGTCCAACTACCGGACATCGTGCACGATTTCGTAGAAACTGAGACGAAGGTATTTCAAGCGGTCGCAACCTGTCGCTTGGAGTATCCATCGAGTCGTTGGTTACGAATCTTTTTCGCATAATCTGGGTTCCTCTCTTTCTCTGTTCTATTTCATTTTTAGTAAACAGAGGAAGAAGCAAGCAACGCGTCGATTAATTTTAATTGTTTGTCAAAATGCAGCTAAGTAGATGGAAAAGTTGTAATATAATTTGGCGTTTAACGTATCGAAAAAGTGTATGGAAAAGGAAGCGGATCGAGCTCGCGTGGCTGGATCTTACGAGCGAAAATCTATCGAACCGTAACGCCACGTTTACGCTCGTAACTAGTGGATCTTTCGCGAATTCGCGGAATTAAGTACCTCGCGAAGAGTCGCCATCGAGAAACACGAATGCACCATAAACTAGCGAGAGCTAAAATAAAAGTAAAGAATACCTCGTAAATGTATTTTCTACTCGATGTTGCCCTATTTTTTTATCATTTTATCGTTTTATCGTTTTCTCGTCGAATCGAACAGAATTAGAAAAATATCGGGTAGCCATCTTCGAATCTCCGATTAAGCGTTCTATTGGTTTAATTTTAATTTACTCCTTTTCAAGCTCTCCCATTATTCGTTAACGGTACACAGTTCACTTTTTGAAAATAAATTATGGATCGTATAATCTACGCGAACATAAATGGTGCGATTGTTGGCTATCCGGAAGCATAGCCAGAAATGTTGGCGCTCGTAACGCGGAAACGGTTCTACCCGAATAATCGAACCATTATTACTGATTTATCCGACCTGCCTCTCCCTATCCTTGCCTCGTAATTCTATAGCTTTATGGTTAACGTCGATTGCTTCGAAGCACGAAACTTACACCTTGTAAACAAGGAAGCGTTAACACACAGACTGGTTCCTGCTTCAATTTGCATCACGATTAACTTTATTTTTACTCGTCCTTTTTTTATTTTCTAAATCCATCGATCCATTTTGAACGAGGGAGCATCGGTCGTTTAAAACGACAAAAATTAAAATCCTAAAGAAGCGTCGATTTCGCGAAAAGCAATTTTCGTTAAAACGCGCTCGATAACGGCACGGTTTCATCGAATTCCATTGAATTTTCATTAAAAGCCCGTTTACAAGATTGCTTTCTCATGGCGGGCATCGGTCTAATGGCCAATTAGAGCAGCGTTGAAAAACTTGGAAAACGATTAGTAGCGAAAGTAATAGGAGTTCGTCGTTTTTAACCCATTTTTCCCAAATAGGTATCCATCTCTGTTTTCGAACAACCTATAAAGCTAACCGACTTTTCGCGAAAACGAAAGCGTTTAAAAGAAACGTTGGCAAACTGGAACGCACGTGACGGGGGCAATTTTTTATCGAAAGTGAGTCGTTCGAGGACAAAGAGAGAAGCAAAGGAATGATCGATCGATTCGCGGAATCGAGCAGCGCAGGACGGTGCAGTTTCCTCGGAGATTTAACGCGTCTGAGTTGGCCGCGAGATTGGGAAGAGAAAGAAGACGAAGGGATGGAAGGGGATAGGGTGAATCGTGGGGTGGGAGAAAATAAAAATGCAGACCCGGTCAGGATGTAATTTTGAGGCAGATGTGCGGGTACGAGAGGGAGATCGTTGCACCGCGAGCAAGGAGCAGCTGAAGTAGCGTGAGAAAATGCGACGACCGCTCCGACAGATGATAATGACCGAAGGGCAAAGTCAGGGCCGTAAGCGTTTGCCGTATTTACCGCGAACCATCGCCAAAATCCAAATCCTCGCGTCTCTTCTTTCCGCTTCCAACGCATAATTGCCCTTTTAAAAATATTATACCCAATATATCGACTCTCGATTTCATTTTTCTTCGCAATCGGGATAAAAATTGTTCCAACGCGAAAAACGGCAAATAAAGTATAAAGAATAAAGAATAAAGAGCAAAGAACAGTGACAGAAAGAAATGATAAATTAAATTGTCGAATCGTAAAGTCTGTTACATACGATGCGTTCAATCCGATTGTTATTTAGGAGCGTACAATGGGGGACGCTCGTGCAGAGCAGGCGTTCTTTTCACCACAGGATTTGATCAATGAAACCAAAGCGCACCGACGCTTCTATCCGACACATCTGATGCGCCGCCTTTTATTGCCAGTTAGGGCTCTTTACGAGAGCATCGTTGTAAATGGTAACGAAGATAAAAAAAATAATGATAATAATAATAATAGAGCGTAAAAAAAAAAGAAGGAAGAGACGCATCGATGACGCGTGACTCACCGTTTGTTAAACCGTCGCAGCTGTCCGTTTCGCTCTTCAAACCGTTAGTGATCACCTGAAAACACGTACACTTGATTAACGGAGGAACGGCTACAGTTATCGACGGAAAAAAAATTCGCATTCTCCGAGCGTTCCGCATCGGGAGGCTCGCTAAGCCGGTTGCATGTTAATTCATGTTCCACTAACGGAGATAATTGTGTTTTCCGTGACGGAAGTTTCACCGAAATTTTCCGGATAATTCAAGTATTGCGGAAAAAAAAAAGAAAGGAAAAGAAAAGAAAGAAAAAAAATATCAGCACGAGAGATGGTAAAGATACGAACTTCTGGCCGACTTTGACGTCTTTGTAGAAGCACGAGCGAGCCATTGTTCTCGTTTTCGGATAAGTCCTTGACGCGACGATGAGAACAGTGACGTCATTTTTACCTCGTTTTGATAAATTAACGCTTCCAGCGCGTGACTCTTTGTGGAAAATGGGAGCATAAAGACAACGCGTCTTTTTTAAATATTTTCATTCGCGGAGGTTCGCGTGCTTAGCATACGCGTAGGTACTACCAGACACGATTAACGGTTCAAGTTTTTAAACTGCTTTTTCTAAGAAAACGAGCCATGCGAGAGCGATGCGAAAGCACTGTATATTTTTTAAACACGTATCGTGACAAAACTATTTTCCTCTATCGACTTAACGATGCAAACAACGCGAACTGGAATAAGCTTGGCGCCTGTTCACCTCGTAAATCGTAAACTGTAAACTGTAAACGAACGAACAAATAAAGACGGTCGTAGGCGAGTTTCTATCGCATAGCAGTTTGCCCCGAAGGAAGAATCGAAAGTCCAATCCTCGACGCGTTACACCGTTTCTCTCGTGACTCGTCATCGATGATTTCACCGCGATATATAGCAATGTCGTCGTTGCGATTTCTGACGACTCGTTAACGATCGGAGTATTCGTCGATGCAACCACTGTCATCGTCGACGGAGTAAGATCTATCGAGCGTCGTTCCTTTTTTAACCTCTCGCTTTTCAAGTTCGCTCGAGAACTTGTGCCGCGTGGAACATCGCGCCAGCAATGTTTTATTTAAAGAGATTTTAACATTTTTTGGTCCACCGTATCTGTGACCTCTGCTTATCGCGGTTACTTCCGTTTCCGATATCAATACTCGATAATGTGCCTGTCCAACAGAAAACTGTGCAACAGATACGCGAATCGAGCAGCAACTTTTAAATGCCGCGATTCTTCCGTATCGCGATACACCAGTTTACCGAGGAACAAAACTCGATTACACCGGAAACGAGCCGATTCGTGTTAAAAACATACGCGATTCTGCTGTTGTCGCTCGATGTTAAAAAGAGGAAGAGAAGAGTGAAAGTTAGCGAAAGTACAAAGAACGCGGCACAATCGTTAGTTTGTAATTATTAAATACTATAACGTAACTCGCCGATCGGCCAGATTACCACCGAAAACCTAAATTTCGAGTCCAACGAGATTCGTGTCTCGAAAGTTACGAGCAGCTACCGAAATCTATGCATTTTTAGGATGTTTTAAAAAATTCTGTATCAGCGAGCTGTTTATTGGCATTTCCAAGGATACAGATACGAAAATAAATTAGTTCCGAAGGTGAACCAAAAGCGAGAGTAAGCGGCGTATAATGAACGTTCGCTTTTAGCCTAGTTCCTTCGCGTGTCGTCGGCTACGTTCTTTCAAGAAACGACTAAAGACAACGGATACACGTACGCGCGGACACATGCACAGGTACGTCAACGAAATAGTTGCCAGACCTAGCCGAGGGTCATCATTATGTAAGCACGTTTTGTAGGACATCTTTTGTCGCGATCTTTTCGAAGCGGTAAACTGCCAACGAACATTGTACACAGGTGCACGAAATGCGCGAACGTAACAGATTTGTCGAGTGTGCGACCCTCAACCTGTTCTATGAAAAGAAGCTTAGAAACCGTTGTCGACGGTCTTGCAAAAAACGATGCACCTAATGGCAACTGATGCTGCAATTCCACAGATGCACCGATGCATTTTTTTTTTTTTTTTTTTTCGAGCAATTTTCCGCTCGTACTCCACTTCGCGTTCAGCTACGAACGACAAATAATGCAAACCTTTTCGTCGAAAGTTATCTCCGATTCGCTCATACTCGAGCAAACAAGTTTACACGAGTAGAACATAGAGCGCCAACGGTATCTAAGGTGTTCGTCGCACACCAAGCGTCCCGATAAACCAACAAGGAAAACAGAAGCGAATCACTCGCGAGTCGATGCTCGAAACGAAATCAGAGGTCAATTTGATCCGTCGACACCGAGAATTCAACGACATCGTATCGTCTCGAACCTTGCCACGGCCTCGCACCGTGTTCAAACTCGAAGGAAGAATCGCATCGAAGACCGAGTCTCTGTCGAAGTACGACGCTTTTCGCCAAGTTCCTTTTCGCCGGATCGTAAAAAGGAAAAAAAAGAGAAAAAAAAAAGAAAAAAAACCCGAGTCGTTAGAGTTGGACGCAAAGGCGCGTTAGAAATGTCGGTAGTATTTAACGGTAAGTGACAAGTTTTCGAACGCAGCGACAGCTAATTGCTCGTCCGTAGGCGTGAACGCGTGCGTAAAGCGCACGCGGAGAGAGAGAGGCAAACGGCAGAGCAGGCGGTTCCAGACAGGGAGCGGCAGATACGTTCCTTGTCACCCCACCGCGTGTTTACGTAGATACGTCGCCGGTTAAACGAGTTACGATGAGCTTTAGCCAGGGGGAGATCGTAAGTCCGGAAGGAAGTGGAAAATATGAACGTTTCTCCGGGAACGCAGGGTAAACTGTTTTTACTTCGCATTGTGATCGATGAGAATGCTGCAACGGGAGACTCCGACTTTCGCAACGCACTTTGGCCGCGCTATTTCTTTTTTTTTTTTTACTACATTCTTTTATTCTTTTTAATTTAGTTCTTAACTCATCGTTTCCCGCCTCGTGGACATCGGTCGAGGTTGGACAGGTTGCAAAAAATGAAGATCGAAACGCACGCGTTAAAGTTTCCCGTGGCTCCGCGAAAGCGACAAAAGTATAGAGTACGGGGTAAAGACTGGCTCGTTCGCGAGCAGTTCTTTTCCCTTTTGCTTCGTTTCTTTTCCGCTATCGTTTACATTCAGTTGTCACGTCGGCGGCCGGAGGCGCGATTCAAAGGTCACCGACACGACGAGAAGCGCTTGAAAATCAACTAGAGACAATTCCAGGTGCGCGATCAACGAGCCATTCGTAATTTTCCAGCGGAAACAATGCAGCTCGATGCGGCTGTTCTCCCGTCGACTCGATAGTAATAAGAGATAACGTATTCCTACGTGAAGCGACAACGAAGGAAGTCGATGCGTCGATAATTACGCGCCTCCATCGACGCCATTGCAACTATAATTTTTCGATCGTCGCGTTCGTTCAAATTTATCGTTCGCCAAACGTGAACGGTAAAAAAACTGCAGCTGCTGACGACGACGCGATCGATAAATTACGATCTAATTCTCGTAACGGAACAATGTGAAAATGTAAAAATATAAAAAGGAGAAAAGACATTTGAATACTTGGTAGAGTAGCCGCACAGAATTTTCATTGGTTCCACTTTTCTGTTTTCGTCGAATGCTTTGGAATCTAGAGCGAACCTGTAAAATTGAAATTTTTTCGAAAGCAAAGAATTTCGACGGCGACGACGGCGAATAGAGTGTGATCGACGGTAAGTGGAGCGATCGACGAGCAGAGTAACAAAGAAACTGAACGACGCTGGCTCGAAAGTGCCCCCGGTAGCAGGTATCGTCCTAACGAGCAATAATTTCGTTCAGCTTCGACAGGTTACAGGATAAAACTTAATTCGCCGTGCGCTTTCACCGAACCTTCAAACCGAAAGATCGTATCGTGCCGGCTGTGTTCATTGTATTTGCTGGCACCGGGGAAACTGGCAGATACGTTCGAGTCGAAACTCGTTCCCGTAGCCCGAATGCGTCGTAAAACGCGGCTCGTCGAAACGAGAGACGTCCTCTCTTTAGCCCATCTTAATTGGAACCATTTATCGCGCCAATCATCGACCACGAATAACAGCTTTGCTAGAACCGCGGAAACTTCCTACCAATCGAATTTTCATCGTCATCGCCGTTATCGTTCGTCATTGTTTATTCAGTTTGGTTTCATTTATCGTACTTGCGAGTAAATTGAAACCGGTCTAGGCTAACGATTAGAACTCGCGGTCACGAATAACGTGCCACGCAACTGGGTAACGAAATTAAAGGGTTACGTTTCAAAGTTGGTCGAGTCGCGATCGAGGGAAATAATTAAGGAGCAAGGAAAGAATTGTTCTAACGGGAACTCCATGCACGGTGTATGGAAGGAGGAAAGCGGATTAACGGGTTCGATGCGGCCAGAGGGGCGTAAATTTTTAAACAAAACATCGGAGGTTGTCGAGGCGGCGCGTTATTCTCGAGACAGCGAGCGCACGCACCGGTGAATCGAATCGCAAAACGGCTGTAAGTATGCGCTCGGTCCTCCCGGCTCGTATGCTCGATTGCTTCGGGACAGAGACGGACGTTTCAGCGGGCTTTAAATCGATCTGTTTCTTTCGCAACGCGGGAACGACTGCACGCGTTCACGCGGCGTGCAAACCATCGGCTCGTCGAAACGCGACCGTGTCCAACGATCTTGGTAAACTGTTTTTCAAACCGGAGCGGCGCGTGCGTCGCGATCGGTGATCGTCGATGCGGAAACTCGACCAGCGTTGGCGCGAGAAAATGTTTTCTTACAACTTTCTTTGTTTCCTACAGAGAAAAAGAATAAAAAAAATATATAGCGAGAAAGTAATTCTCTCTTTGCACGATTAATCGCGCATGATGGAAAACGAGTTACGCGGAACAATTTAGATCGAAAAATTTGATCCAAACCAGGAAAATCATGGCCAAGCGCCACTGCGCTCCGAAATTGTGTAGAATGCGTGGTACGGTACGTAGTACGAGACTATTTTTTCTTGTAAACGCGTGCAGGAAGGCACGAAACGATTTGTCGGTATAACGAATGAAAATCATAGGGATCACCGTGATCGACGAATCTCACACTTACCGATTTCCACTCGTTTCGAATCTCTCGATCGCGAGTTCTCTTAATTACGCGAGATTTCAAGGACCGTCGATGCTCGCTCGTCTTCCACGACAATAACAACCAAACTGTTTTCGCACCGATGAAGCCGTCGAGATGTCGAAAACTTGATCACGATAGTCCAACTTGTGTTATTCGGTGTCCCGAAAATAGATCGTAAGTATATTTTCAAGAGGATCCTTTCCACCTATCGCGCGCTCCTATCTACCGTCTCGAACGCGCTATAGGTTCCGAGGGAACTTATCGCGCGATGGCACGCACGGTTCGACCGAAGCAACCAGAGAAAACAGCGAAATTGGCGCGTTTTCGTTCAAGCTGCTGCGAGAGCAAGTGGTTAAGAGATTCGGAGCGTACGACTCGAAGCACTTGCCGCTCGTTCGAGCGCACCACGCCAACTGACAAGAGGACACGGAGCGCGCGAGAGACGCGACGGATAGACCGACTGCACCGCGCACACCAACCAACAGACAGAGAGAGCAGGCCCTCGCGTTTGTTCTTCTTCGTTGTCGTCATCGTCGTGTCGTCGTTGTCGTCGTTGTCGTCGTGCGTCTCGTGTACGTTGTAACGGGTACCGACCCCTTGACTTCTCCGCGTGCAGACGCGCAACCATGCCTCTGATAATACGCCGAGGCTTTGACGATGCCGAGGTTAGTTTGAAGACCGAAATTTCTGCTCGTGGGAACGTCCAAGCGGGCCACGGTATGCCGATTTTCATTTATGTGGTCCGTGAAATGCGAGAAGAGCGAAGAAACGTTCCTATGAGACGCACAATGTACGCGCTGTCTGTACAATTATGCTTGCCAAAATAGAATTTACGATTACTCTGATACGATTCTTCCCGTTAATTGCCGACTGAAATTCAAAAGTTAGCTGTGCGATCGCCATTGTTTTCGCAGCTAAATTCTTTCGCGATTTATACCCGTGCTCAACATTCTGACCTCTAAGCTAGAAATACCTATCTACTTCGAGCAACGTAAAAAGAAGAAGAAAAAAAAAAAAGTACGGAACAGTTTGGAAACGCGGATTCACTGTGCAGCGAATCCAGGATCACCACTGATACGATGCGTCTGTTGAAATTGAGTAAAGCCCAAGATAACCGAGTTCAGAGTCCCTGGATAACCGACGAATTCTTGGCCGGCTGATCTATCGTTGAATCAGTCGCTGTCAGACACCGTTTCTCGTCAAACAGAAGTCGATGAAAATCGACCGGTTAAGAATCAAGACAGCTAGATAGAAGTGGATCAAGGTACAAACGGGACACTCCAACTCCGAACCGACTTACCCGTTTTCAATAATCCGATGGAGATTTTAAAAAGTAATAATAACGTCGCGCCGTTAAGTTCACGGTAATTTCCGGTTAAATCACGCGGTATATAAATTAAACTATTACGACAAGTTGCAAGTTTATCCCTCTATCTTTGTACAAACAAGCTTCCTCCATAGTGGGCGATGGCAAGAGCAAATATCGCGTACTGATACTAAGTGTTGGAAACGAGAAATCCAACGATGTTTTTCACGATTTCGCGTAGAAACTGATCGATCGACTAGTAGGGGGAAAGAAATTAATCGGAATGATAAATGAGCGAGCGCACACGCTACCTCGCATCACTAATTTCGCATGGGAAGTTAGGTATGGAAAAGGTTGCGCGTCGCGCGTGAGTTTTACCGTTTCGCGGTGTGGCGCACAACTCCGCCTCGAAACACTATCGGCTCGAGAATTGGCAAGATCTTAACTTCCGTCGGTTCCAGAGTTTCAACGGAGACGGGTTTGAGATCGAAATCGAGACAGGACGGATGGAATCGCGCGAGTAACTGAAGCCTCGATCTCCAAAGTCGAAAGCACCACCTGCATCTATCGACGCGCGCGTACTTTCACTCTCTTCGCGATTCGAGGACCGGTCCCCGATCCCCGGTCCCCGGTCCCCGATCCGTCGATCCACCGATGCCACCGATGCATCGATCCTTCGTTACGAACACGCAAATCACCGGAAGTCTCTAGTTTAATCTGTTCTAGGCCTGCATGCCTCCTCGCCTTCTCTCTAACTATAGTAAGTCGTACGAGAACAATAGTCCTTTGGTCTCACCTTTTATCGCTCGTTCTCTTCTACGACACGACATCTTTGAAAAGAGAACTGTTTTCTTTTTTCAGTTTTCAATGCCGGTCACGAATCGAGTTGGACGAGGCTGTCCATCGAGGAGGCGACGTTAGAGGAAACCGAAGGTGAGGCGAACGAACACGTCGGCGTTCGACGAGCTGTGTTTTCATCGAAACGATGGATACCGTGATCGATCCTTTTGATTGTGTAACAACTTTCGGAAGAAGCGTTGGTTCGATAAACCTCGAATGAAAGAATTCAGTTTCTACTTCTACCGCAAATCGAAAGTCGATGCTTCGATTCTTGGAATTCGATTAAGCGACACGGTTAAAAGTAAAAAATAATTTTTCGATCCACAGACACGTCGAAACGAATCTCGCTCGTTGCAGAGAAAAAACTGGAGATCCAGAATCGAAGAAACAAATCATAGCTGAGTGGATAGATTTACGGATTGGAAGAAAAAAAGGCTGGTAACGAACGCGAACGAGAATAGATAATAATTTTACGGCTCTGAAACTAACTTGGCAATAATTCAAACGGCACGAGCAACAAACGGGTTACGCCTCGTGTTCGCTGTAATGGAGCATACGCCTCTACGAAATTATCAGCGGAGAGTGTTTAAACGCTTTCGTGGCACCGGTCGTGTCAGCAGCGGAGAAATTTGAACGCAGCTAATTAGAATCGAAATACATAGCGCAACGGCTCGTTGCGACAATGCCTCGTGGAAACAATAATGCCTGTAATTAGGGAGATATTTCGCGGAGAACTGGTCCGGCTGGTGCTTCTTAGGCATTTCTATTCTCTGCGTTTAGAGCGGTCTGTATCTCCGAACGAAGGCCAACGAGAAATCAAAATTCTATTTCCACCGTTCGCTTTGTCATTGCTTATTCCCTCCTACGCGTTTCAGCTCGGTTCGACCTCGCGTTGTCGGCAAGACAGCTCGTAATCGTGATTTTGGACGATAACGTTTAAACGGTAACGCTTGAAAAACTGTGATCGATCAAACGAACAACCTTTCGCGAAAGATAAACGACAGACGACGAGAGAAATTTTCGAACGCGACCTTCGCGTTTCATCCGCTCTAAACTATTGGCTCGAGTACCCACAAGTATCGAAGGATACCCTGGGACGATCTTTAAATTTTTCCTGTCACATGTTACTTCGTCCACGGTACACGGAAGGATGACAGGTGGACACGCGTTCAATCCCTGGTCGGTTCCGAAAGGGGAGAGCAGATTCGGTTTCGCTTTTTCCGATTCTCAGGTAGTCGAGAAAACAAAGCTGCTGCACCGACACGCTCGCTTTCTAAACGGTTGAACGAACCACACGCACCTTGAGAATATCCAACCAGTTGTTCAATCGGCTGAAACTACCTTGGAGAAATACTAACAAGACAAATTACACGGCAATGCTCCAAGTTCAGCGATCGCTGTTCCTTTCCTAACTGTTCACGCGCCTACACGCTCGCGCCTTGCGCCTTCTCGATCGACTACGATTTCTGGTCCGTCGCGTTTCGATACACCGATCTAGATCGCTTCCGTCGATCCTTCCAACTCCTGTCTCGTATCGAGCCTTAACTACCATGATCCGAGTATAAGATTGGAACGAAAATTTTGTCGGCGAACGCGTCTCGATTCGAGTAGTTTATCCAACGCTCGGAAATACCAGATCGAAGTATCAGGTTGGAACGAACTCGTGCTAGTTTGTTTCTCAAATCTGACAGCAACAGCTTCGCGTAAGTGTAAAGCGATCGATCGCAGATACAATTTTCTCGTTAACCGGTAAGCTTCTTTCACCTTTCTACCAACATTTCTAACGCGGTATCGCGTTTCGAGAGCGTATGTTTTTTCCTCCCATTTCTTTCGATCGTGTGACACGATTCGTGTAAAGAAAAAAGAAAAAAGAAAAAAAGGAAGACGATAAAAGTTGCAGAGTCGCGCAAAATAAGGTGGCTCGTCGAGCGTGGCTTGCAACTTTTCGATTAGCTGCAATTTCCGGATCGTCGTGATCGCGTCGCGTTTCGAACGCAGCCTCTGCAAACTATCGAGAAACGTCTGCGGCAGCACATCTGGCGAAGTAAATAAGCTCAATTAGTTTAGGCTAGCGTTGAGAATGCGTGAGTGTTCCGCGAGAAATATTTCGAGAGAATATTTGCGCGACCGGTTCGAGTGTCGCGTTGGGTGATCGTTTCTTGGAATGTTTGAGAGGCATGTATCGGCGAATGTTCGGTTTAAAGCGAGAGCGGATCGGTATGAAAGAGGAGAGAATGATCTTTGGGAAATGCGTCGGTGAATGAATGCGGAGTGAATGGTTGGAAAGTGGTAGATCGGGACTCGGAGTGTCCAGACCCGCGAGAGTCGCGAGGGAGGTTATTGTAAAATAAAGTTCCGAGTGCCCAGAAACGAAGGCGGTTATTTATTTCCCTTTTCACTGTCCTCCGCCTCGCGTCGAACCTCGCTTTCGACGCAACGCAGAGCTACCTCGGCTACGATAATGGGATCTACGAGAGAAACAAAATACGAGACTCGTAATTTTGTTGGAGCTGTTACGCCGACGTATCGTAATTTACGAGCCACTTTTCGCGAGTTAATGAAACCAAAAACAAAAAAAAAAGCACGAAAAACGTTCTACGACCGTGCAGCGAGTAACTAGAGGAAACGAAACGACTACTTGTATCTCAGAAATTTCTAATCCCTTTTTCACCACCATTTTCTCATCTTTTCTTCTCGCGATCAGGCTTTCGACTGTTCGCTCGAGCATAGAGACAATTCTTATATCATTCGAACTCTGTTTCTCAATGCCTTTGAATAAAACAGGAACGGTGGAATTATTTGCGGTACTCGTTTTACCGTTGTTCCCTCGGTATTTGCAGCGTACCGATCTATCATTGTAATTAAGACCTCTGCTGTCCGTTCGAAACTCTGTCTTAATAGATTCACGTTCGAGAAACGAAAATTGAAAGTCAAACACGCGTACACGGTGTTGTTCGGTATTATTGGAAAGTAAAGAGATATCGTATCACGCTTGAAGCGTATCGACGCTATCGGTCATTGTCGCACGGACCTATGGTATCTGGACACAAATATTTTCAGTCTCCCACCGTTCCGTGTCGCTTGGATTTTTGTCGTTTCTCTCCCCCACAACCTTGACGTTGCCGAACCGAACGTTTCACGATTCGACGGAGTCGATCGTTGTTCGAATCGTTACGCATCCGTAACGATGCACAGAGAACGAGACGTATGCTGGATAGAAAACGAAATCCTGCATCGAGTGTCCACAACTTTCTTCCGGCGGAGAATTTCGAGCAGACGTTAGACACGGCAAGAGAGTGGCCAGTGTCACCGGAAAGTGTTTGGAAAGCATGAAGAGACGCGTAGATAGACCGTGGGCGCGGTCTTTGGAGCGAGACTCGAAATGCCGCGACGAAAACAATGATCGAATGAAACGCTCCTTAAACGCGTCGCCCGATTCGCCGCCCCGGTAGCTCGTTGTCGGAATTAATCTACCAATAATTACTTCCCACGAGCGGTCGAGGACGCAGACTCTCGATGAAGCGTGTGCTCGTGGGCTTGGTTGCTCGCAATGGCGTATCCCCCTGCTAGAATTTCCATTTCAACTCTATCATCCGTTCTTTACGATTATCTTCTTACCAGAGTAGCCCGCTTGGAATTCGTCGCCTCGTTAATATTGTTTCGAACAGATCGCGCGACGAGTGGTATCTTCGAGTTCGATCGAACCGATCGAAGCTATTAAAGTTTAGGAAGGAAGTCTAGCGGAACTAGACGTTTCGATCGAATCAAAACTATTTAGCGCGTAATTGCACGGTTTTATCGAAGCGTCCTTGCGAAATCACCGGTCATGACAGCGCGTGACATTTTCCATGCGAGCTGGTTTCGTATTAAATGCTTTTTGCGTCTTAAATGCACCGTGAAGTCTTTCTCTCGCCGACCGAAATATTACAATGTGTTTTATTCGTAGAAAGTAAAACGGTGCTGCTGCACGCCAACTTTGAGACACAGACTTCTTCCTCGAGCACGATACCGTAGCCGATATGTACCTCGAACAACAGCGACTCTCACTTCGGTGCACGAGCACGGTAGTTGGTTACGCGGATTCATTTTATCCGAATTACTTCCTACAGAGAGCCGAGTCGTACGCGCACGATTGCGAGGAATCGCGATACCGAGCCACGCTCGACGTATCGTTGAGTTCCGTTTTCCGATCGCCATGCCGGACGATACCGTTCCAATTTACATACGTCACTTATATAATGCAATAAACCTACGGGGCTGCATCGTTGGATCGTTACACGGAATATATTATAAAACAACGGACGCGCTCGTTATGTACGGTCGTCCGTGAACCTTCTTGTTCATCGGTATCGAAGAAGAAGGCAAGCAGTCGATAACAGGATCAAAGGTACGATTGTTCTTGGTTGACGCCAGTAGATAAACGCGACGTGATTTTCGGTTGAAAAATCGTCGTCCGGCCGATTCGAGTCTCGTTCGTTTGAAAGACGGTCGTTGTATGGAAATTAGGTCGGGCAATTTTTTTTTAATTCCGCACCACTCTTCCAGGGTAACCCGAAGGCAATTTGAACGATGCGCTACGTTTGTTATCCGACGATCAAACGACAGATATCTCGGATCCGAAAGTCGTGGAAAGGCGAGCGAGGCCGGGGTTACCGGAAAGATTTATTGCTCCGACCGCAACGTCGGCAGCAAGATGAATCCTCGCGTTGTTGATCGCGCGACGACGACGCGCTTTTCGTCGACAGAACTTTGCGACCTTTTCAAACGCGAAACAACTGAAAGCATAACTTCCCAGCGGTATTTACGCTCCTCCTCTCGAGAAACTATCGTCGGCAATTTTGATCGCAGAAATGGGATGGAAATGGCGAAGCGAGATCCCCGATACTTATACCGATGCTGATGCAACGAGATCAAACGATCTGGCACGAATAAAATTTCCAACGAACCGTTTCTCGTTTCGGTGCAATTTTACGATGATGCAAGATGGAGAGATCGTCCTTCGATCGGCGTAAAAAATTGATTCGACGATCATCGAAGCGATCGACAGCGTTACCGAACGAAGGCTTCGCAATGTTAAATCAGAACCAGGAATCGTCGCTGTTGCGTATTATTATATTATGCAATGGTGTTGTTGTACAAATTAAAAGTGGATTATTGGATATCATGTGTCGTAACGTTGGTTTACTTTCTGATTACGTAGCATGATACCACGGGTTTTACAAAGCCTCGTCTACGCTAATTTACGATAGATAAACAGTCATTTTTCTTTTCCACTGTAATCATGATTTTGATATTTGTCTGTGACGTAGATTCAAATTTACTCGCGATAAAAGTCGTTCGATAAAGGATTATAACGCGGTAGCGTTCCTCCGTTTTTCGACACTAAAACTTACTTGTACCTCGGTTCGGAGAAGAGGTTATCGTAAATTTGTTTTCTCGTAGAATTACTCGGAGCATGAAACGCGTTCCTATGATGCGTAAGAAAATACTACGTTTCCTGCGAAAGCTCTACGAATCGAAACGTTATAACGTTTGTTGCGTAAAAGTTTCATCGCTGCGTAGAATGCAACAACGGCGGATCCTCGACTCGAACGAAATATTTTAAGCAACGAATCACTGGTTCTGAAATTTCTGATACAATTATTACCCAACGGTAACATCGACGATTCGTGGAAAATATTGGTGTCTAAGAATGTTTGGTAAGCCAATTACAACGAATAACGATGCAACTGTGTTGCACGAGAAACGGAAAATGAGAATTGCAAAGACGATGCGAGATCTGCAAAGGGCAAGTCGTAGGTTCAGAATCTCGTTGGCCAGTGGAACAATGGCAAGTGCGCTCTTGCTTAACTCTTTCATTCAAATGCGCACCGCACCGCACCGCACCGCACCGCACCGCACTTCACCGCGTCGCGGCAGCCCATTGCCAAGATTAATTCGACAATAATTGCTTCCTACGAAGTTGAAACGGTGGAAACCAACGAACGTTCTTACATTATACTTTATTGCAAACGTCACTTGTCTACCACGTGAAATTATAGCTCGCGCGATCTATAACGCGATTACTGATTTTTATCTACTCTTTACGAACTCTTATTTAACGAGCCTTTTTTTTTTCTTTTTTTTTTTATATACCACTTTCACGTTTACTTTTCGCGTAAAATATTCTCGACTCTGCCTTCAACCCGAAACGAATACGCTTTTTTCGTAAACGCACGATCCGTGGAATTGTTATAAATTGCAACATTTCGTATGTCCCGGATACGTCGATCCAACTAAGCAGTAGGTATAGAGAAATGCGCAGGAAAGGCAAAGGAAACGGCAACAGGGTCAATGCGGATAAATTGAAACACGTTTTCCTTGCTAACGCGAGCGAGGACCGGTTGTTTTCGATCGTCGATCGCTTTGTAGGTATCATTGGTATCGACTCTGTGCTCCAGCAACCTTAAGATAACCTCACCTACGGAATCTAGTTTCGAGCGCGGCATAACCAGTTTGTCGGTTAATTAATGCTGCAAAACTGGTAGTCTTGCGCTTTCGACGTGTACCGACCATTTATCTCGTTCGTTGCACCGCACCGTATCTAATGCTGGTAAATTATTACTTAGGAATTTTTAATCGTCCAGCTCAACCGTATGTTCGCGCTACACCGATTCGCCGGGAAAATGTTTCCTCCAAGCGAGTGATCCGGTAAACGAAATGCTTCCTCGACTCGAACGAACCGCAGACTTCTTCCGATATCTTCAATTATGGAAAACTGGTCGAGGAATGGTTTTCAAAGAATGGTAGCTTGCTCGACGAACAATCCGCCGCGCGCCGTTCTATTCATCCGCTATCTTCGACGTCCCCGTTAATTATTCCCCGATCGTAGGAAGGTTCGTTTTTTAAGCGGCAAGCGATA
The DNA here is from genome assembly GCA_019453375.1 of Ctenoplectra terminalis. NCBI lineage: Eukaryota > Metazoa > Arthropoda > Insecta > Hymenoptera > Apidae > Ctenoplectra > Ctenoplectra terminalis. Next base: position 34,408 of record SMSQ01013558.1, on the reverse strand, counting down.
CGCAATTCTCCGGGGAACCTCTCAGGATCGTTAATTTCGAAAGAAACGGTAAGAAAGTCGAGAATATACCGGTAGAACCGGAAGACGAGCGATAAATGGGATGGACTCGATCCAAGTTTTACGGGTTTTTGGAATCGCGCGATAAACTTGATTAGGAAAGTGAAAACGCGTTCGCGGCGAACGCTGGAATTCGATGTGGCTTAATTAAAAATACTTGGAGAAGAAGAGCTACCGATACGCGACAAGGGAGAAAGTTCATTCACCATGAATTGAACGAGGGACAGTGGTGCGCAGTTGCGAGCCGTGATCGTCGAGTTCTCGCCGGCTTTCGCAATTTCCACCGACACGTCCCGTTCACGATCGCGTTGTATGTTTTTCGTTATGAAATAGCCAATAATTTCGTTTCGTATCGTTCTATTTCGTTTTCACGATCGGTGAACCAGCCGGCAGGCCGGGTGTGGCACGTCGGCTGCCGCCGCGCAAATAGAAACGATCTTTCGCGTTACGCAACCGCGTGTCACCGAGAGTAGAGGTGATGCGACTCGATAATGTCGGAGGCGGCGATCCTCCCGTGTATACTCATTCGCGCGTATCCGTACGCGCTTGCGTTAGGATCGCGTGTCGTCCTTTGGGCTGTGTGAGTCACGCGAAACGACGAAATTTCAAGGGCGATTCGTCGCCACGACGCCTCGTCCCGAGTCGATCGACCACGACCACGCGCTTTCTGCAAATATCCAACTCCTTTGACACTTGTCACGCGCACCAATGTTCCTTCGGCTGTTTTCCTTTACCTTTCGCGAATCGATGCACGTAGCGTTTCGTTCGTAGAAGAAAGTATTCGGAGATTCTCGTGAGTTGGAGAGACGAGTCGAGAGACAAGTCGAGGGATGATACGACGAGTACGGGCGAAAAACGTTTTCGACGTTTCGACAATGGATACGAAAATAGACTAGACGATGCTATCTTTCGAGGATACACATTGTAAATACGCTAGACGCACGGCCACGGAGAGGCTGTTACCCCCACGCAAATATTCAACAACATTCCGAACGTCGCAAGGATCCAATTTCGCTCGATAGAGGCTCGCGATGGGAAAAATATGCGTATAAAATGACTCACTGGAGAGCCGAGAGATGACGGCTGCACAGAGATAGACGCGGAGGATCTCGTACACGGAGGAAAGACAAAACGCTCGGAAGAATCACGCTGCGAACCGCGCACAGCCCCGGAGAAAAATGTTCCAAGCACGAGCGTAAACATCGAACTGAAGCTGCCAGGCAAGCTGCACCGCAACACCACGCTTGGCCCGACCTTAATAAGCTGCTTTCACACCGATCCGACCGAACATCGACTAGCTTTTTCAACGACCGCCAATTTCTAGCAATTTCAATCCTCAGACCGAGTGTCTTTCATTACGCTCCTATACGGACATGCTCCTTTGATTTCTAACCATTTTCAACCAGCCACTCGTTTGGCTTGTTACGCTCTAGCGTGACGGTCATCGAGAACAAATCGTAAACGTACCGGGTAACGCGGCACCGTTATTGCTATAAAAATTTGCGAAACGAGGTATCGCTTCTTTTTTCAGTTTACCAACGGCTAGTTTACTATCCACCGATTAATTCATGGGTGGTGTGATTTACGAGAACCCGATTAAATATTTATCGAGCTCCACATTGGCATTGCACGAGAGTGGGCTATTCTCAGCGACTCTGAATAATTCGTCGATCGAAATTCCATGAAGATAGATTTGCTAGACGCTGCAAAAGGGAATATGAATTTCACGATACATAATAGGTTGGGAAGAAAAGAGGAATGGCGCTCGACTGGACGAAGGCTCGGTGTGAATGCATCTTAAATCGAATTCCACACAAAGGAAGGCATTCGATGGAAAAGAACCTGCAACGGACCCGAGGCCCGCATCTTCCAGGTCCGAACCTAATTCATCTTAGAGCCCTGTGGTCGAACAATCGCGCCGGATTTCTCGTTAAACGTTTCCCTTCGACCAATTTTTCAACGGAACCATCTGTTATGCTGGCGATCGTAAGTTAAGTTTCGAGGAACGTGTTATCACGGACAAAAATTTAATTCCGACGGAGCGACACTTTTCTTCCTTGATTTTCTAGCCGTTTCTAAATCGACGAATGACCGAACGGTGTGACGCGTAGAAGCGCAACGTGCAACGCGCAACGCGAAAACGAGCGTGCGATTTAATTTTTCGTGAAACGTTTTCCTCTCAAGGACGATTCACGATTTCGCCAACGACTTCAATCTTCGTTCGGAAAGGCGCGTGACGATAAATCGTGCAGAACCGTATACTTGTGCTCGAACGCAAAATAAACTCTCTCTTTCTCTGATCGATGATACGTCTGTACTCTGTACGTCGCTAGAAATTTCCCAATTAGTTTCAAACACTCTCTACTGTAATTTTGCCTATGCTACGTGACTTTTCTTTCGCGTCGAACTTTAAGTTTAAAAGATTAAGAAGGTAAGAAGTACGTCGGGTGCTGTGTGAACTACGATCACTGAAATATTTCACTTGTGGAAAATACACAAATGACGTCTTTAATTTGTGACCACCTACCATTGTTCCATGTTCCGCGACTTGAAACTCGTTTAATTGCGTCCTTAACAACTGCAGCTCGTCCCAACTTTGCGGCAAACGCGTTCATCGTATGGTTCGCTACAGCCGTTTCATCGAGTACGCACCAAAAATACATAGTTGATAGCACAGGTTAGGGGAGGAATATAAACATAAACCGGAAAGAAGCGGTATACGTTGAAACATCGAAAGGAACAGACTTAATTCCCTTTTCATATTTCGCTACATGTAGTTATAGAATTGTAACGATCCGTTGTACGAGTCGAGTACCACGATCAGCGTTATCAAACATTCCGGTAATATGTACTATGACTCAACTTTCCCGATACGCACAAGTGTGTAAACGTCATTGTGGTTTCACCAATCTTAAAAATTAAAACAATTTCTACGAAGGATTCTCGGAAAGAGGAAATTCCTTTCTCAATATATTTGTCGAGGGAATACACGAGGTTTGGTTGAACGCTCGTTTCTTTCCTTTACATCTATTTCGTATGGAAGACGGTGCCGACTAAGGTAGCTCCGAAAATTTTGCGCATTATTCCTTCTCCCAGTTCCTTGTCCTTCCCCTTCCATTAATCCACCTGGTCCTACGGTTTTATCTATCCGTGTTATCGCGATCGATCGGCCGACACAGTGTCTTCCGACAGTTTCGAACATTTACACGCGTGTACGATTCACTTGTCGGTTGTCCAGCATTTGTAACTGACAATGAGTCCGGTATGATTCTATCAACGCGGTTATCAAAACAAACTTCGTAACCCATCCTCTATATTTTTTAACTTAAAGTTACCGCTTTCAGTTTAATATTTTTCTCCAAAAGGGCAATGATACCGATAGCGTGTGAACACGTATCGAAACACGTTGCCGTTGAAGGCGACACGAAGATTGACACATTGCGCGCTATCCTACGCACATTTTTTTACGAATGTGCACATGTACACAAAGATAAGAGGAAAAATATGAAAAACACTCGTGGCACTGTACAAAAATTTCACCACGGTACCCCCTAAAATGGAAACGGTATAACATACCTTGTTGCCGTGATTCCCGGACGAAGGCACCTTGTCGCAAAGTTCTTTGAGAAAACTCTCCGACTTTGCCCGATTTGGAAAATCAGATTGTTCTTTCGTCCCAAACGCCTTGACGCTGTCGCTCGAGTCTCGAATGGAATCGGACGAAGTGCTTTCCTGAGTGGTCAAATTTCCTTTCTCTTTTTTCCGATATCGTTGCTCCTTCTCGATAAATTCCTGCTCGCTGAAGCATTTCTCGAAGCTGGACGCTCGTTGAAGGATCGTTGAGGAATTCGAAGTCGATTTAGAGAACTCAAGCTCACTTTTCAAATCGTCATTGCTCCTATTGCATATTCGCGGAGGATCCTGGTCGCGAAATGTTCTACGCTGGCCCTTTACTATTTCGCACATTTTTTTTTCTCGCTTTAACGTAGGTCGATTAAATTCTTCATATTTAGGTGGAAATTTATCAACTATCCTCGACTTATTTTCCTCGGAAACCTTGAAAATGATACGTCACCATTACTACTTTTTCTTCGTCAAACATTTTTTAACTGCAATTACTGTCGTCGTTGAAACGACAAACGTTATGTTTTCTACGTTCCAACGAATGCACGAAGTAGTAGACAATTTAAATTCAACCAATCACAAACGCGTTGCCAATAATGGGATTACATACGATTAGACGTGGCAAACGTAGGATTTGCATTAAAAAAAAAAAAAAGAAAGAAAAAAAACGACGCAAAAAGGGTTGGCAAGATCGTTCCATGTTAAAACATGGAAATATCGTTGACTCTGTTGACGCGACAAATACTAACCGGTTTCCAACGAGTATTTCTTCCAGTGATGCGGTTAGCTTCGTTTTCGTAACGCACGATACTTCCGTTAGGTAGAAAGACGCAAACGGTACTATCTCGCCAAGGGCCAAACGAGTCATGCGTCATACGGAAGGACATCTGTTGCCCTTTTCCCTCGACCCCGAACGTATTATTCGTCTTTGTCCCTCTTTCCGTCGGCCGACCCCCGTTTTATATGCCTCTTCTATTTCTCTCCCTCGAGTGTAACCCTTTTTTTAAGAGGAATAAAAACTGTTACGACCAGCAAGAATCGGTCGAATCGATTCGCCCGATTAGCTGCGACTCAACGTTGAAACAGAAGTTTGCGATATCGACTACAGTTAAAATGCTCATGCGTCGATCGATTCAAAGGCTACTTCGAGAAGAAACATTTTTCTACGCGCCCGCAAGATGGCATAAATCTTTAGCTAACGATGAGTGAAAACTCTCCCTCAGATTTCCAACCCAAAGGATAGAATTTAATAGACGCTTTATACGTACACGCACCTCCTTTACAAGCCAATAACGCAAGATGACTTTTAGATATTTACTCGTAAAAATATATGTTTGGTTATTACATGCTAGTCCAAACTGCAGAGTAATCGTACTTAATGAAATATAAATATACCGATACATCGAATTTCTTAATCCGCAGAACTTGTTACGCGTCATATATTTCATTAAATACGATTAAAACTTAAAGTTAACTCGATTAGATTTTCTTAGATTACTTTTTTTCTTCAACCATAGACCAGATACGATACAGATACAACGCATTATAGGATTTAGTATTACGCGAACTGAAATACCGACCTTGTAAAAATGTGGTTTTACAGCGCACTCTACGATTTTGAACGGTGGCTTTGAAAATTACGATTCATTCGGCCATAAAAATGGATAAATTATTAATTGTTACCGCTTCGGTAGCGTTGTTATCTTATCACAGACGTGCTATAAAATAGACCTAAGATACAATGCTTTTTTTGTCCCGGGGCTCGGAGGCTCGCTAAACCTCTTACCACTTTAGTATCACTTTCGATGTTACCGATTCAGCATAGAATAAGATTACAGCATTAATAGCGATTAGAATTAAAACTGAAGGTGGCTGAGAAAACAAAGACGAGCTAGAGAATTTATTATTATACCTCTCTACCTTAGCGATTTCAATCGATAGTTCAGATTTTTTATTTATCTACCTAAGCGTCCAATGTAAATTTTGAACGATTCAAGTAACGGGTAAATGAAATTTCTTGCTTACCTACAACGTTTGTCACGTGTATAAAACATGGACAAGAAGAACTCGTGAAATAATTTAAATAATCGAAACTACGAGTAATGAAATTGTGTAACTAAAAATGAATTACAAAGTTGTTATATGTGTCACTTATTATCAATCTATCCAACATAAGTACTGTAAGCACTGTTGAAACTATTAATCATGAGAACTGATGGGATTTATTGTCGGTAAGAATAAAATTCCAAGCATAGCGATTCAATAGTATTTGATTAATTTGCGTTCATTCGAGAATTTCATAGATCGAAAAAGAAATTCATCCACGGTAGAGACGATCTCTCGATTAGTCTCAAGAATGAACAAACCGGGCAGTACTAATTTTGTTCGGTGAAAGTGGCAGCCGGTGAAAGTCGTGAGCCACGCGATATAAAAGAGGCTCCGGATAAACTGCATATACCTCGGTAATGCATGTGCTATACATGCTAATGCATTACGACAGATGTATCATACTTTTACCCATCGATTACGATAGATCGAGTTCGACTGGCGCGAAACGAGAATTCGTAATCGAAGGTCCGATGGAATTGTACGTCATCGGTAAATCATTCAACTAGAAGAAACTTACGAATGTATGCTGAACTGACAGCACGATGCTGATTATTTCAAAACACTGAAATTATTCAACCAAAGATCATAATCGATTTGCAAATTAGAAATTATATCCATTGTTCCGATTAAAAATTCACACGGTGACAATTGATATGATATTCTAATGCTTTGGAAAACAAACATTCATTATTCTTTTACAAGCTATAACATTTCGACGAAGTTGAGGAAGACCGTGAATAATGTACTCGAGTAATGAGACACATTTTTTAATCGTGCAATAATATTGGTGAATATAAATTTGGAAAAATACTCTCGAGTCATTCGATTCGTTAAATTATCCTCAAGCATTGAAACTGTAAAAGCGAGAGACAATGTTCCAAACTTGTTGGACAATTTGATCGCATCGATGGAAAAATGAATGCGTTTAAGAACGGATGCGGTGCAAGAGTTCAAGGTAGGTAAGGAAAATAACTTTTGGTAGAATTCCATGAAAAATAACCAGCGAAGCGAAGAAATGGTTGTATTTATTAAATCGAACGAAAAAATTAACAAATCGAGGACTGCGATCACGTTTTGCGTCATTTCCCGGATTTCAATAGGCAGTCTGAAACAATAAGCTACGGTGCATAATATGGATATCAAGATCAACGATACGTGCATAAATAGAGAGAGATAGACCACTTTGGTAAATATTAATGAAACATAATAAATTTTCTTTACACAAATCACCGGTTATGTTAAATGATTTGTTGACGCAAAAGATACATTAGCCGCTAATTTGATTTAAAATTCGAACGCGACAACTTAAACGCATGTTTTCGAACGAATCGGAGAAACGAAACAAAACATTGACGCACGGCTAATTTAAAAATAAGCAAACATTAGGATAACGTTGATCAGGAAAGCATCTCGGAGGAAGCAAAGATTAACTACAAGAATTGTGAAGTAGAACCGTATTTGCCGAATCATCGGCATCGAAATATGCAATGACGTTCCAAGAAGTCGAACAACATACGTAGACAGAGACAAAGGAAAAAGTAATAATTCAAACAAATACTTGCATTGAAAGTTACAACAATTCTTCGAACATTGTAATTCGATGAACGCGATTAAATTATGCAGCGTATAAATCATGAAAAAAACAAAGTTGAAGAAATTGAAAATATTTTCACGGACGAAAATTTGTTGGCTGAACACTCCATTTGCTGGATAAAAAGAATCACGGTCCTCTTCCACGCGTATAATCATCGTAGAGCAATTTGTGATGGCATCAAGCGTTGGTCTACGATGTATCGTCGCGTTACGAAAGAGGATACCTTCGTAACGAGTCGCATGTAGGTCACACATATCTGTGAACGATGTAGGACGATCAAGACGGAAAAGTCGAGGGGAAACTGGGAGAGCATTGACTCGAGAATCCGATACATCCGAGTACAATTTTATTCCGATTTTGTGTAAACAATTAGATATCGTTAAGATACGTATAAGATAAAACGAGTAAGATGGAAACGATGAAGTCGCAGAGACACGACTATCTTAAGACGGGAAATTTTTTATAACGAAAATTTCATAGAGTATCTGAAAATTATCTAGATTCTTTTATTCGCAGAAAGTTGGACGATTTCAATAAGAATTATTTTATACCGACAAGAATGTAGTCCAGAGAAAATCCACTGGATTTTCCGCCTGCAGTTTACTTTTCTTCGACGTGTCAAAAGATTTTATTTTACCGCGTCGATGTCATCGTGTGTTTACTTGGATACCTGTTTATCAAAGAAGTCTTAAACGATTTCTTAGAAAATTAGCTAAAAACGTTTCCGTTGTTTCTAAATGCATCGCTCGAGTATGGAAAGAACGAAACGTCGAAACGTTTAAGATTATTAAAAAAGAACTCGGAAGTTGAAGTTTTATCGAAAAAATTCATAGGACGGGTAACGAAGCTGACTTAACAACGTCAGATGAAAGCGATTTGCGGAGAACCTTGAACCAGCCGTGAAAGTATCGTTGTTACTGACTCGAGTTATCCGTTCTCTCGGATAATTTCTGGACGTAACGTTTCATTCCTGTTGCATAATACCTTGGCATCGTTCGAATCAGAAGAAAAACCTTCGAACGAGGACAACGTATGTAAATCGAATATCTGCGACCGAAGATTCCCCTTTTAAGATGTTCACTTGCAATTTGCGAAACGTTCGTTTACGATCAAATCTCTGGGCAGTCTACCATCGGATTAGAGATCAACTTATCTCCGATTGACATAAAAATAATCGGATGATTAATAGAGAGAAGAAAAAAAAATAAATTCTATCCTTAGATACAATAGTTGCCATTATCGGTTCGTTCAATTTTAAACTTACGTTTAAATTCGAACTTAAATTAAGATCTGATCTAAACGATCGATACTGTTCGCGTTACGATTCAGCGAGAAAAAGACGTATTGGTACGGAAAACCCTAACAATAAGATGAACGATAAAACGCGTGGAAACGAGTTGAACTTGTAAAAGTCGAAACTGGAACGCTGCGCACCGGAAAATAGCGTTTGAGAGACGAAATGATCTGCAAGCATCTCATGACCGTGCACACCAGGTAAGAATCACTTTCGCCGATCGTCGAGACCGGGATACTCGTGAATTGCATAACCTCCCGCAAGGCTGTTACACGGCATTACACTTTCTGCTCTTTCCCTGCTAGTCAGAATCACTCTCATTCCGGTCCACTTGCTTACCGTTTCCTGCCTAGATTGGCGAACACACAAACGTCGCGCAATTTTGCCTCCACCACGCTTAAAAGCTTCAACGCTTCGCATCGTCCTCAAGCGATACATAGAAATTCTTTAGAAGAAACTGTTTCTCGGATTTCGCGATGACTTTCATCGCGATGGAGGGAACAATTTCGACCTACATGCGTGAAAAGAAGCTAAAATCGGTTGAAACGTTTCTCGTCCATATTTTTATTCCTAAAATTGTTCTATTATTTTGTTCCCGTACAGTTGACGATTTTATCGATAATAGAAAATTCTACGGTCTTTCAAAGATGTTCGTGCTTCGTGTACTTGATTGTTAACGAGCAAGCAATCGATTGGTCTAGCCGTAAAATTTATTCTCTGTAAGGAGACACCTGGTATAAAATGGTAGGAGAAAAATGAGGTAATCCGAGTACACAGAACTTTGAAACCATGGTCAAAGTCTTAAATTCAACAACGACAACGAAGGAAGAAAATGTGCGAACCATGGTGGTGCCAGTGCCAAACGTGGTACATCGTGCGAAAAGATAACAAGGCACCAAGGTGTAAAGGGTTGGCAACGCTGACAAAATGTGCACACCAATTATTTATATTATATTTCTTGGTATAATTCAACGGAAATAGGGAAAAATATTGAAAATCATTAAGTAGGCGCGAATAATTTTTCATTCCAACAAAGATAGAAGCGTGATGCAATGGTTTACAATAAAGGGTTACCGCTACAGTAGATGGATTCAAAGTAGGTTAATCTGTACAAATATGGCCTGTAATCAGCAATTGGCCACTTTCCCGGCCTTGCAACGGCATACTTCGTATCGAAGATCTGTCCGATCATAAGTACGATGCAATAAACATTGATGTACACCGTGTCTTAGGGCGAGAGAACGCGTTATACGCGCAGATCTAATTTTTTTTTTTTTTTTTTTTTTTTACACGACAGCAATCTAAAGGTTCATAGGCGATTCTAACCAATCCCTGTATATCTATTTTTTAAAGCCGTACAAATAAATTTCGATCTAACGTGTTATTCTTCTCAAGCGTGTAACTTTAAAGTAGTCGCTTTCAGCTATCGGATGACGTTAGAGTCATCTGGTAACGAAAATCAACAGAAATGGACTTTTTTCACTCTTTCTCGGAAACTTTCGAGAAAATCAATTTAGACGGATCTGTATTTTTAGCGAGCTACGAAATACCAATGCTTCAACAATATTTGAAACGTATATTTAACAACATCTAATGTTTAATCTTTTTTTTTATAAAAGCTTGAGTAAACAGAACGGATCGTGAGAAGAGTTTATCGGAATAATATTAAATTTCTTTACGCGTATTTGAATGATATTTAAAATTAATAATTAAAATAGGGAATTAGTCATTGTTTAATACACAAGGTAGGAATCAGTGGAAATTTGACAAACAACTAACTAAACTCTAATGCCGTTTCCCGCGTAAAACGAATCATCTTGATTCGTTGCACCTTCCCATTGGTGCTTCGTCGAGCGTGGTATTTGAATTACTATCGAGTGTCGGTAAACAAGTATATTAATATTGCAAATAGTAATTGTAAACGTTTCGTTTCATAAATAAAATGTAAAACCTTATGTTGTATAAAGGATTATTAGCTGGAATAAATAATGGGACGAGTAAATACTTGCCGATACATCGGAGTGTCCGTGTTTCAATCAGATTTACATTTCGCAAACGTCGCAACAAATTTGAAATTGAAATACTGTGCAAGCATACCGAACGAGATACGATTGGCCCGTTGGAAAGAAGAAACTGATCGGAGAACGTATTCTAGAAAAAATGATGCGAGTAAGAAGAAAAAAAATATTCCAGATGCGAGATCCACAATTTGAGAGCCATCCGCAATTGTTTAGAGTAACGTCCGCAAGATGGCAAGTTGGCGGCAGTACTTTCCGTCGTCGGCACGGCGGCCCTCGTTTCCATCGTTTTCGTCGCGTCGTCCTCGTTGTCGTCTTCGTCGTCGTCCTCATCTTTGCCGCGATCATTTTTTTCCTTTTCTCTTTTTAAAAAGTCTCCGTTTATCCTATTCGGTTTAACGACGCGGTGACAAAAGAAGCATCGTATGAATATTTGGGAAGGGCGAGGTGAAAGATCCGTATGCGAGCACGCAGAAGAGTGACAGGTTACGAAGAATTGGTCGAAAGTGGGAGGGAAACACGGGGAGGAACGAAAAAGAAAGGACGAGAAAGACGGAAAGGACGGAAAGGACGGGAAGGAAGGAAGGAAAAAAGAGGGAGAAATAGTGGTACGATGAAGCATCGTGGACAGGAGTAGGGCGACGGGAAGCAGTAGCGAGGTGGATAGGCGGCAGGTAGCGTAAACGGAAAACGGCAGGCGGGCGGTTGGAGTGTGCAAAAAGAAACGGAATACTGTCAGTCAAGTGCGACCGCGTGCACAAGAAACTGTCGTGGAGATTCAACGTTCTTCTCCTTCCTCTTTTTCCTTCGCTCTTTGCTCCTTTATATTCTTCCTTCTATCTCTTTCCCACTCTGTTTCTCTTCTTTTTTTTCTTCACCTCCCCCATCTGTGATACGCGCTCGCGACGGAGAGGAGGAAGAAGACGCGTCGATGAAGAACATTGGCGACGAGCAATCATCCTTATTCGCGTTTACTGGCTTCTAGCAGCACAAAACGAGCCGAACCGCTTTCGCCCGTTTTGCGACACGGCTCCCGAAAGGGTCTTACGATTAGCGAACCAGGATCACCGATCATCGCTCGTCCATCCTTGGACGGAAAAATTCTACGAGGATATACAAGAAATTTCGTATTTTATTGGCTACCGTGAACGAGCAACGTGGTTATTTTATGTACCGTCGGTCAGGTGACAAGAAGAAAACAGGATTGTGTGAGAATCGGGGCAATTGGTGAAGCCGGTAAATCACGGTGCTACGAGACATCGGTAAGACGGAGAGAAAGACAGCTGAAAGAGAAAAAGGGAAGAAGCAACGACGAAAAGCAGGTGGGTGTAGTCCTTTAACATAATGCGCTCGCTTCCAAATAAATCTACATCCCGCGAGCGTTTGAGGCGTGCCGGCGCCACTTTTGAGGTTAGGTCAACCCGTGATCGATTCTAAGTACCGTAAAAACGAAACAGACACGCCGACCGACACGATTCCTTGTGAAAATCGAATATTTTCAACCAATACCTCGATTATTGATCCCTGTGACGAGAAAAGCACCACGTATCCCGTTAATCGGCTTTCCCTTACCATCTCGTTACATTTCCCGGCAAAACGTTCGAAACGAAATCGTTCGATTAACGAAAACGAACCTCTCGATGGGTACGATCGTTCAACCTAACCTCCAACAATTGCCTCCGGTGAAACGAAATCGTTGATCGTTCTTGGCGGAATACTTCTTTCGAAACATCCTTGCATCCTTGTCGATTTCAAACGTAATCTCTGGTATGCCTCGATTAAATAACTATTCCGTTACTCGATTTCTTCGATAACAATGACAAAAAGTTTCGTCGAATAGACGAAAGAGAAAGAAACTGATTCTAAGCGTGCACGTTGTCGTCAACGGTGTCAACGGTGTCAATCGGTTGTGCGTCGCATCTTCGCGGTTCCGCGTAGACGAATCGGATATGGCAAATATGTTACATGAAATTGTAAGGGGGAACAGTTACGTAGAAATAAATTAGAAAATCACTTGGAATCCGTGAAGCGTGGGCTATGTTTATGTTTATGTTTATGTTTGACAGAATATATCTGTATCGAAGATAGGAACGCACGAGATTTCGATCTCTCCTTCTCGGCGTTATTCACCGTTTCGCTTCCCATAATATTCACCGAAGCAACAAATCGAACTTAATCGATGGTATAAAATACTTGGGTGAACGATTCTTCGATACGAACGACTCTTTCCATCTGGCTAAAATTGTACGTGCATTCCGAACGATTTGGCAGCCGGCTTCGCTCGGCTCGGCTCGATTCCGATGCCGTTACATCCGGTTTGCGTGCTCCCATACACTTACGAGAAATTAATAATTCTTTCGCACACCGCTGACAAACGTGTAAGGTTTGAAAATGACAATACCGGGGACATTACGTTCGTTTCCGGTACAATTGGTTCTAGTTGCTCTCCCGGACAGGTCACAGTTTTGTCGGACGCTTTCTCTCTCGTTTTACAATTAGAAGAGCCTCTGTTTCCTCCCTATATGGGCTGATCGTGTAACGAGCTAGGGATCAAGAGTTATAAGTTTGGGAATCGCGTTTCGTTGAAGATCAACGACATTGGCCAAAGACCGACTAATACCGCGCTCGCTCTTTCCAATTTCGTTTTTCCTATGACGCGTGTCTATCGCGTTATTTACGAATGCAAATCCCGCCTCGCAAATGTTTCATCGTCTCGTCGACCTCGATCGAGTCACGATACAAACACAAAATGGCATCGAACGGAAAGAGAGAGCACACAGGGGATTCCTTTGTAACGAAACAGACACGAAATCGTAGGTGACATCCATTTTTGAGTATCACCTGTAGGGAGGGGGGAAATCGTGTCAACGGTCTGTAAGACCACTCGATCGAAATAATAGCTTGGCGAGGTAAATAAAAGTTTCTGCTTCTTTCTTTCCCGATTCTTTTCTCTTCTTCTCTTTATCTCTTTCTTCGAAGTTGTTCGCTTTCAAAAAGAATATTCCGTTAATCCTCCGCGAAGAATCGACGAACCAGATTCCTCCTTAAACTAGAAATTGTATCGACGAAGCTCGAAAAGAGTTTCAAGGCATATTCGATTGGAATACGGTCGAAACGTCGCGATAATTAGTCCCCCTTTCCTTGCTGTTCCCGACGGCTTCCGCCGCGAGAGAGAAAGAAGGATATTACCGAGGTCGGTAGATGGATGGTGAATACAATTGTTTGTCGCGTATCGTACCATAACAACTTCGAAGGAATCAATAGGGGCGCGATAAGTGCCATTTTGAATTCAGTATATACGGCGAATCTACAGTCGTTGCTTCGACCATCGATTGATTCGAATTACTTGGCCGATAAAGATAAAGAAAAAGAAAAAGAAAAAGAAGAAAAAAAAGTAAATAAATAAATAAATAAATAAAACTGATTCCGGTTTCCGCGTTATCGTTGGATGGCGCAAGGGCATCGCGTGGCTCGTGAGGCAATCGGGAGGACCGCTAAAAACTCGTAGGAAAGCCTCGCCCGAAAGTAAATACCGATTAAGCAACGCTGGTGGACAGCATTACTTTCTCCGTCCTCGACAGATGCTACGTAATAGTTGCGCGTCATCGTCAAATTGAATAATTTCACGTGATCAGCTTCATTCTTTCGCGTCACCGTAAAACTTGCCCTACGACGCTGACACAGAAATTAAATTTTTTAGCGGCATCCTGTATTCCGAACGAAGCTGTATCTTCGTCGACCTACTTTGTGTCTCGAAGACAACTCGACGAAGATGCTCGCGGAGGGAGTTTCTTACGAGCGAAAAACCGATGCTTGAAAAGATTGTCTCGTGCCGGTGTGTTGGACGAAAAATCGATGAATCTTACCTACCGCGTTATGTGGTAGCTTAATACCGATGCTCTAAAACTCTAAGAGCCGAAGCTCGGTTCGCGCGCGTTCTCTCGTTAAAAATTGCGAGTCGTAATCGTGTGATTGATGATTCACACCGACACGAACGAGTCTGATAAAGGCGATAACGCGCGTTATCTCGATTCTCGCGTCTTTTGTTTTTCTCTACCGTACACGGAGGCTATGGTGAGATTGGAAGAAGTACGCGCGAATCCAATTCGCGCAACGTACATTTTGAATTAGAAGGAAACGTTTCGCTCTCGACCAAGGGTCGTCGGTCGAACGGAAGGAAGGAAGGAAGGAAAAAATCAATACTAAAATGACCGAGGTTGGTCACGACATGTGCGATTGTAAATTATACACGCAATGTGAGAAATTCACCGCATGCGTGCACGGTGCTCGATACAAATTTACGCACGTGCCGCACCTGGCTTCGGAGAAACGGTCTTTCGATCGTGAAAAATATGGTAAAAGCTCTCCTACCTTTCCATTTCGAAGGTATACTTCGTGACCGTGTACATAGTTTAATGGAAATTTTTATTTTACGCAACCTTCGTGGCTTCGCGACGATGATCGATAGAATTAAGCGTTATTAGGATAATCTTTATCGTCGCTCGCGTTTACAAGAATTGAAATTAATCGCGTTAATCGTATGATTACGATACGATATATACATATATATATGCGTGTACATATATGCGTGTATGTACATATATCGTTACGTGTTATTCAGAAGTGAATCATCCGTCTTATATATACAATATATATATTTAATACGCGTCGCTCAAAATAATTAGATCATCTACTCGGATGACTTTATTGCTCGCTAAGGTATTTAATACTTTAATAGCTCGAAATACTATATACGTTAGATTAATATCGATGAGTCAGAACAATGCCGCGTAACCTACATAGCATCCCAGGTGTTCTTCAGAATTACCGATATTCCTTTCTTACCCGATTGTTCGAAGGCAGGGTATTTTCCCTAATGAACATACAGGGTATCGATCAATCTTTCCGCTGTTACTTAAGAAAAATAATCGGGTACGCTTTGACTATATTCTCCGAAAACATCGGTTTTTTGGATACTACGTATTTATTTTCCACTATTGGAAAAGTATAAAAACGTACATTTGCGTCAATACATTTTTAGAAAAAAAGAGAACGATTATACAGCGGTATAATTTGTTCGGCAAAAAACTGCCAATGTCATCCGTGCGATAAAATAGATATGTAAAAAGCAAAGATCGTGGTTAGACGTTTTAATTTGTCTGGTGCAACGATCAGCGATCGTATAAAAAAATTATGACACGGGCAGCGTAAAAAAAGCGACAGTCGTTTCGCGAAACGAGCAGTTAACCGAGTTCCTATTCATAGAGTTGTTCGTTCGAGGAGAGAATTTCATGGTCAAGTCGGAAGAGAGGTCTATTTTCATCTACCGAACTTTTCTTTCGCTAAACTACCGTCGATAAATTCTTCGTCGATGGAATTGTTTCGCTGTGACGAGCACTTCGAAACAACGGATCTCGTAATTTGTCGTTCACTGTTCAATCTTTCTTCCGCGAACTGCTTTTTTCTGAACCCGTGATTCAAACAGATATCAACGTCTCATTATTTACAAGCGCGCCACGGCTTTCTCCCAATTTTCACGTTACTTCCTACAGATCGCGTGTTAAGCGATAAACTATGGATACACGATTTAAATTAAATTTTACCAATCTCCGAATACGAATTTGTTTCGTTATGTAGAAACCGATCAGTTTTCGGGTTAACTCATCGAATCGGTGTTTAATCGATCGGTGAATTATAATACGTTGTACAGGGAAAGCCGGCACGTAGAAGAATTTCAGCTGTCTTCCGGCGGACTTTTAATACCGTTTAGAAAGTATTTTATTAGCAAGGCGCGCCTTCCTCGAGGAAACGTAAAATTATCGTGTATCGCTGAAACATTGCGAAACACTAGTGGTCCTCCTGGTAAATTAACGAGAAAAAAACAACATTGGCGTCAGTCTTTTCCGTCCTATTAACAATATTCTTTTTCGATCGCTTCATCGGTCCAAACGATAAATTCGAATCTCGAAAATTTTCAAGCCATCCGATCAGCTGCTGCGTTCATCTTTCGTTCATCTTTCGTTCATCTTTCATTTTCGATCTCTACCGGATTTAATTTCTCCCGTCTGCATTGACCGCTGAAAGCTGCACGAACGAACAAAAGAACAAAAGAACAAAAGCAAACGAGACAATTTACAGTTGACCGTAACGCAACGATCCCAGTCTACGTAGTCTATATAGTTTTCGATCCGACGGTTACATTAGCTATCCGATGTAATCGATCTCGACGAGACGTAACCACGTGTTTAGTAACTTTCTCGCCACCACCTTGTACCTACTCGCAGGTTCTTGTATCTTTATTTATCTCTCGTTTCCCTCTCTTTCTCTCTTACTTTCTCCCACTACCTGTTTCTATCTTTTTCTCTACTATTTCTCAGTTTCGAGACTTTTTTTCTTTTTTTTTCTTTTTTTCCTTTTTTTCCTTTTTTTCCTTTTTTTCCTTTTTTTCCTTTTTTCTTTTCATTTTGGTTTACAAATCTTATTGACTTTATGTAACATTTGTAACCGACGAAGGAACGAACGAAGGAGAAATTTGTCACGATTTAATAACCGAATTTCAATAGACTCCGACTCATTTTTGAAAAAAGACCAAGCGGTCGAATCATCGAAGTCGAAGTGTTCGATCCTTTCCAGCTCGTACTTCTTTCGCTGTTTTCCAATTTACATCGTAGCGTCTTGCGTTATCGAGATCTGTCCGAGAACCGAATATTCGAGCCAAGTGGTAAGACTCGCCTCGTCGAGTCGACTTGGTATATTTGTATACTTCTTGGATAACTAGCAATGGTTCGAGTTGAGAAGCGAGCCGACCTGGTTCGAATGTACCAACTAAATTTTTCCCCAACTTCTTGTTTTACTCTTATCGAGTGTTTTTTCTTTCGACTGTGAAATTCCGTATCACAGTTTTTCCTTATTGATTCGTACAAAATCGTTTCATCGAAAGGTCAGGAATTTCGATGTATCGTAGTATCGATTGGATGCTAGGAGGTGACATGTTCGGTACAACTGTGTGTAATACGAAAGAGAAAAGAGAAAAGGGAAAGGAGAAAAAGAATAATACGGCCGTGTTGACAGGATGAATATTACAGACGAGGGAAAAAGAACAATTGATAACGCAATCGATACAACGTTTGTGTAACGTTTTAATATTGCAGTGTAGATGAAACACGGAAGAACAAAATATCGCAATATTAAAATGTCTGACAATTTTTCTACGTTCAAACGTAAACGGTGTAATAAAATTATAATTCTGTTCGCGCAGTGCGTGGTATATGTTTTGTCATTTGTCTTTTATCGTTGAGATTTCAGTATTTTCCATCGTATTCTAAAATGAAACAGGTTCCTGTCGTCGGTAGAATAGAATATGATATTTTGAGAACGCTGCTCGTATAATTTCCCTCCATCGTCGACAATTTCGCCTTCTGGCTTTGCAAACTTTTATACGACGTTTCGCGAAGAATAAACAGTTTTGACATCCATAATCTTATTGGATCGCGCTTGGGTATCGATCTCGAAGCTGTGACTTTTATCTATTCGGCTCTACGTTCTGTATTTTATATTGTTTACACCGAGAGTAAACAGTGCGACACGCTTCGTAACCAGTTGACGGTGCACAGGGAAAAAGGCCTCGCGAAGTCGATAACTCGAAGAGAGAAGAGCCGCGCGGTTACATTTTTAGCTAACCGAATCATTTTTAGTCGAACGACGCGAAGCGGGGAGAATAACTTTCGTTACCTGGTTCGTTAAACTTGCGAATTCGATTCGGATGATACAGATATTTTTGCCCACTCTCGATATATGTTACGCTTTTATCTCACACGTGTGGTCACGATTGATCAGCTACGCCCCACGACTTTTCCTGTTAAAACATTTCTCCGATAACCACCACCGTTCGTCCCGATTATTTACCCGGTGCTTCTTTCGTTTTCAGTTAACCGAACGTCCCATCGATGCTCGATCGCGATCCGTGCGACGCATCGATCAACGAAAAACTTGCTAGCGCGGCAGTTTCGTGAAAACACGATCCACGATCGTGTTCGCGTCACGCTCGGTGACCCTATTTCGGAGCGCAGAGTACCGATAATCGAGAACGCATTAATTCGAACAGGCTTAACACCGTGATTTAATTCACCTTCCGTGATTAATCGATTCGCACAGTCACCGTTCCGTTTTTTCGTTTGAATTATATTCCACGAGGACCCAATAAAAGTTCGTTACAAACGGAAGTTAAATGACCCAACCGATCGATTACACCGATGTTCCGCGATATTCCATGTTTTAATATCGGAGCGAACGGTTTCTCGAGCAACGATCGCGATCAGGGTGGTCCGTTGTTCAAACATTTTGTAACTCTAACGATCGTCGCGACGATTCAGCTCGTTCCATCGATGCAACTTTCTCGAAAACAGTCGACGGACGATCCAGAAACGCGTTGGAAAATCCGTACGGTCGCAATTTAAAAGGCATCGCGATCTATACTTCCGCGAAGACCAGTTTACGCAATTCTTGTTTCTTACGTTTCATTTGGTGTCCGTCGAGAGGAATCATTTTTTCCATCGTTCCAAGAATCGTTTATTCAAATTTTTTGCCAACTTTTTTTCCCTTCGATAATTTATGAAACGATCGTGGTGCGTAATATTTCGTGGTAAACCATTCTAGGCGAAAACGTGCGATGCCGAAGAAATTTTTTAAGCCTTCTTTTCTTTTTTCTTCATATTTATAATCAGGGTCGAGTAAAGAGGGAACGCTTTGTTCTGGTTTCAGACTCGAGCCAAGATGACAACTATAGTGGCGGATCTGGTGCACGGGTACAGGGACCTGATGGATAACAAGTCCGGTAAGATGATTTTTCTTTTAGAACGTTAAGCAGATTCGCGGTGGTAAGAAATAAAGAGCGAGCCTCGATCGGTTCTCTGGGGTCTACGACATTCAAATAGGTCGGTCTAGTGCGACCGCGCTAAAAACCAAAAATGAACAGCCACGGTAAAGCGTAATGGAGTAGAACTTTAACTATACGATATAACTATCTTGTCGCGTAGAGTATACGAGGAACGCGAGCACAGACGTACGAACGGAGGAAAAAAGAAAATGTTTCTCGCGTTTCTATGAAATTCTTTTCCTCTTCGTCACGAAGCGACGATTCGTACCGATTTCACTCGATGCGACCAGGTAACTCGCTGATTCGAGTAATCGCGGAATCGTACATCGAAGTGGTAAACCGAACGGAAAGCTAAGCTCCATTTTAACTAAGAATAAAATAATTCGTTCGAACGATTAGGTTCTCCTATCTTTTGTTTCGCGAGTGATGAAAGCGGAGAAATGCGTCGAATCGAATGGTTTCGTAATATTCTTCGGAACGAGGACACGAATCTACGCGCGGTTCGAGAAGCACATCGGTGCGACGGCCAGAGAGGAGGCGTATTTGTCGCGCATATTTTCAAAATGACCTCTCGCTGCTCGAAGGCGCGTGTGTCAATAAAGTGTCGTAACGTCGCTTCCATCTTGTTCCCAATTTCCCTACGATCCGCTTGAAATTCTCTCGAACCTCGTTCAGGTGAACGTCATCCTGGAATTTCGAGCCGTCGTTATTGGCCAAACCAAAAGGGAAAAAAAAAAACTGACGTTCGTCCGCGTCAGCATTTCCCGAACCGATTCACTCGTGACATACCTTGCTCGACGTACGAGTATACAAACGTAACGCCCGTCTCCATTCTTTGAGCGTTCCCTTCGCTACTCTCGATTGCTCCGATTTTTTCCCCCCTTGCATCGTTTCATAGAATCGTGACATTTGGATAACGTTCTCGAATTGTTGGAACATATTCTTTTTATTCAACCATCAACCGCAAAATATCCGAGTTGTGAAAAACGAACGAAAAAAACGTGAACCAGTGTAGCGATCGTTTCGTAACGAGTCATCTCACCGCTTTATTTCATCGTATACGAGTTGTAGACGATGATCGGTTACAAGCTACGTCCTCGTTCGTATACAAGACCGATGCTAAGCGAAATCCCGATGAAACCGATCGCTTATTGCGCGTGCCCGTCTTCTCGAAAGAAAAAGACCTACCCTAACGGTAAGTATATTCGCAAAGTATCGGAAGTCACCCAGAAATGAAACCTCGTAGCGGTGAAGGCGGTGGCGGCGGTGGCGGTGGTGGTGATGGTGGAATCTCAGAACGTATATACGAGGGTTGACCGTTCGTTTAGACGTTTGCGTTAGTTGACCGCACGGTTCGGGTTTCTCCACCTTGGTGGGTTGATCAGCTAGAGACCGGTGTAACTGTTGCAACACTTACGAGTGTTTAAGGGGCTCGAATTGACCGGCCCTCTTTTCATGTTCCCGTGTTACACGGTACGTGGATTATCGATTTAATACCGGCAAGCCAGTAGGCCGTGTTTTCCGTTAATCGTATCACGTGTAGACGAAGAGGCGCCCTTGCCTGATTACACCGAGGCTGCTGGCGCCACTGGAATCCGTTCTTGCATTTACATCCGATGCTCATTCGGCTAAACGTTTTCGCTACAGATCGCGTCCACCGTGCCGTGCCGTGCCGTGCCGTGCTGGTTATAATAAGATCATGCTGGGATTTTAGCGTGCACACGACCCGTGTGCTCGTTACGAGAATTTTCGTTTCTAGCTAAACCGTTGAAGCGTATAAAGCGTATAAAGCGTATAAAGCGCTACCGAAAAATAATTACAGAATTCTCCTTTGTTGAGTTATCGGGTTGACTTTGAAATTAACTTTATCTCTCGGCGTGATGCTACAAGAATCGTCGTTAAACGTTATCACGCGTGTCTTATCGAGAGGCTCGAGTCGGATAATTCGTAGCACGTTTCGAAGATGTTTGCTAGAAATTAGCCACATACCGAGTAGAGATCGTATAAGTCCGAATGAAATCGGTTGCGCTAACAACGCATAGATTTCATTTTTTTGCCAATCGTCCAGATAATCTCGAAAATTTACTCGATAATCGAGGGACATAATCCTATCTTCTTTCGCTTATATTCTGCTAAAGAACGCTAAAAAAAATGTTGCATGAGTTAACTTCGCATCGACTGACATTGCCAACAAAAAAGAAAAAAAACTAGTAATTTTCCTCGATGAGAAGGATGAAAAAAAAGTAGGCTCACGTCCCACGAGTGTGTCCAGCGGTGTGCGTTCGTGTGGACGTTCGGGTCATGTGAGTGCAAAGGTAATTTAGCGGAAGTTCTGGCGAGCGCCTCCTGAACGAACTCCCTCGCGTCTTTCCGCGGAGGGTTGAAGAAAATAAAAAAAAAAAAAAAAATATATATATATATATACTCGAGAAATTTATCCAAGCCGACGGGCGACACCGACAGAGGCCTGTTCTCGAGCTGGCTGAATTTTCCACGCTCGAGAATCATTTTCTCGTTCCGCTGCTTTCCTATGCCTTGCCTCTGCTTCGAGCGAATCGTCCGGTTATTGTCGCGATTCGCCGACCGTGCACACGGCGCGTCGTTGTTAGAATACGAGCAAAACAGCTGAATACAGAGTCGTGTATTCTATGAAATGTATTTTTATAATAATTTCCTGCGCAGGTTAGAAGTACGAGGAGATAAGTCGGAGAATTTCTCAGGTGACTAATTATTGCTGATGCTAAGAACGGTTTTAACATACTTGTGTGTTTAAGTAACGTTAGATTTTAATGATTATCAATGATGTACAGTGTTATCAGGGATGAATTCGAACAACAGTTGTTAAAGCAATTTAAAATGAAAAAATGGTAGGTTGTCCAGCACTGTTTATCGAGGTCAAAATGTACCACAGCGGTTGCAACAAGAATCCTTTTGTACCGCATGTTTTTAATTCATTTCATGGGGTGAAAGAAACGAGTACGACCGTGTTTCTTCTTGGTTATTTGGCGAGTGAACGGAGACGAGTTTTCCTCCAAGTTACTTACTACCCCTATTTCAGACCCGTAGACGTTCTCAGAAACGAGGCTCGCCTCCTGGACCAATCGTACAGCTTTTCGTGCTCTAGCTTTATGGAAAGTTGTAATAACGAAGTGAAATATTATTTCTGATCGACTCTAAATTGTTTGCAAACTGAGAAAAACTTTTTCAACGATCCCTGAAATTTTTCATATCGAACGTTTAAATTTTGCGTTTCATTATCTTCGATCCACCGATGTTAATGAAAAAAAAAAACAAATAAATAAATAAAAGAAAAGAAAACAAACAAGTTTAGAAGTTGAAGCATTGTGACACAAATGTACAGATTTATGCAGAATATATGAATATAGAAAGGAAGTTGGGTAGAATCGATGCAATCGATATCCCTCAATTATGATTTAGCAGTGCGTCGTACCGTAGCGGTTTTTCGATTATGCAGGTCAATCGTGTGTCGGAAGATCGCCTTACGAAATTAATGCACCAGCACTTCCCATCGGAAAGGTAAAACTCTGAAATCGTGGCAGGTGTGCGCGATGCACATCCAGCACGTTTGCGAATTGCGAATCGCGAATTACATAATCCGCGACCAACTTCTAAATCACGCGTTGATTGCTCCATATTTCAAGGCGCATATAATAACACCACTTTACGCAATGTCCACTCACCTTTTGCGAACAGAGAATGCCACCTTGCTCTCTATTTCCATTGTTACGTAACCTTCGTACACCGCGACCGTAGGACACGTTTCTCGATGCGTTCTTAAGAAATTACACGATGTCGATGCTCAACTGCCCGTAAAAACGCGCATCACAGAAAAATCGCAATTCTTCATTTGCATTCGTATTTCCGGATTGAGAAATTTCCCTTATACTCGATTAACTGTAATTCGAACGATGCTCGATTCGCGCGATTGCAAAGACGCGATAAAAAGGTAATCGCTAATTTATTCCTCAATTTTAATATTAATTTAGCAATTATTGGGATGCGTGAATACTTGAAAGCAAAACCTCGGAGCAATCTAATCTTTTCTGTTCCCATTAAATTAGGTTACATTTTTTAATCGAACGTTTCACATTTTGATACCGCGAGATATTTTACACGGTAAAATAGAATTCCACGTGGAATCAGGAAAGATGAATCTGGAATATCTTACAAATCCAAGAAAAAGATGTTTTCTTCTTCGCGTTAATTATTACCTATGTATTAATTTTGACAACTATTGCGCAGTTGTAACATTTAAACCTGATCCGTTCATAGACTACGTGTGAATAATGAGATAATGTGTACTTTTAAGTTAGCATGGTTTCCAGGTATAACAGATTTTTTTTCTTTCTTTCTTTCTTTTTTTTTTTCTTCTTTTTTTAGTCATAAACAGATCGTAAGTCCTACGTAAAAGCTATTTAAAGAACTAAATGTAACCCAGTAATTTTTTTTAATACTTCTTATGAAATTTCAGTTTTATCTGTACATTGGAATAATTAGCCGGTTTTCCCTTCTGTTCGTTGTGTCACCCTTCCTTCCTCGCCACATTGACCATTGTTCTTGGTCGTAGTCGATTTTGCCAGTGCTGCCATTGAAGTTGAAATCTGGGTTAAAGAAAGTAAACGTTAAAAGGGTATAATCGTAAAAGTATGTCTGCATCTTGTCGAACCAGTTGATTTAAACGTAACGATTACAAACTCGTTTTCCCTGTGAAAAGACATGTTAAAGCGATGTATCGATTGGAACTTTTTCCGCGCGTATATATATATATATGTGTATACATATATATGAAACGTTTAACCGTTCTTTTATAAAATCCTAACACTTGGTAAACGTTGCTCGCGTTACTGTTCGAATAGTGTGCCATGGACGTGTTAACAGTTTCAATTTTCTCCGATACATACAAAAGAGTTCAATCGGCCGTTAAAGTAAAGTACTGGATTACTCTGTTCTTTTCTAAAAATAATCACGGCATAAAGAGGTTAACGAACCGGGAAGCCTATACTTTATTGTCGTTTAATGACAGGAAAATCGTCATAACGAGGTTTATTGTGCCGTAATGACGATGGATAAAGTTATGGAAAAAAAAGAACCAGGGGAGATTTAAAAAAAAAGTGAAAGAGAGAAAACGAGAGAGTAACGAGAAAGAAGGAATGTTTGCTTTTTATTCGCGAGTCGTTAAGAATCGCGGGTAAAGATCGGATAATTAAACACGGCTTCAACGTTATTGCCGGGCGGACAGGAGAGCGAGGTTTAATTAGCGGTAACCGCGAATGAAGTGGACGCGGATTTCGCTTAGACCGGCGTGAAATTCACATGGATCCCGTTGATAGGAGATCGCTCGCAGCAGAATCTTTCATTTGTTCAACCCAAACCCTTGCTTTTTAATCGAGCACGTCGCGAATGCTTACGCTTTAATATACCTTTCTAAATAGAGTCGCGTTCGTTGGTCCTTTAATTTCAAGAACCCGAAGAAACGCTGCTTAATACCCAGATATTCGTTCCATGGAGCGCGATATTAATTAAACGAACCTCAAACTCGTCCGTTTGGTTCCAATTTAATCGCGCCGGATCAGCTCTTCGAACAGTGAAAAAAAGAGGACGTATTCTTAGCCATCGAGTCTCGATGTCGCGCATTCAACGATTACTAGTATAATTATTTAACGCGGACCAAGAGATCGTTCGTAAATATCGGCCTCACGGTTTTCATTCGCTCTAACGGTGACTATGTTCTGATTCTAGATCCCAGAGTGAACCATTGGATTATGATGAGCAGTCCTCTTCCGACGATGGCAATATGCCTATTTTACGCTTATTTCGGCAAAGTTTTGGGACCGAGGATAATGGAAAATAAAAAGCCTTTCAACCTTCGACGAATTCTGATAGCGTACAACTTGATACAAACACTGTTCTCCACATGGATCTTCTACGAGGTTCGTCTTAGTTTTATTCTCCCTGTTTTTATATACCTGTAGATTATATTTCGTGCTCGTGTACGGCCTTTTTCTCTTTTTTCCATCGCCGCTTCTATTTCCTCTTTTCCTTTTTCTCTTTCTCTTTCTCTTTCTCCTTCTCTTTCTTTCTCGTTCCCTTTGTCAAGCAGCTCCACGATTTCTACTCTGTTGGCACAGAAACGCGCACCGACGATTGTCCCTCGGTTAGCCGACAAACTCGTTCGAGTAATCCCATTCCGACGTCTCATCGATCCCACCTAGAGTAATTAATAGCCGGTCTCGGCAACGATATGCCTACCCCTTATTCGTAAAAGTTATTGCCTGCCGGCTACGATGCGATGCTTCGTGGCTCGCATAAGCCGTTTCTTCGGCCAGTCAATGGAATTCATCGCATCGATGAAAAGTTTCAGTTTTCCATCGCATTTGCGTCGAGTCGAATCGCATCGCGTGTACGCGCAAAACCGTAAAACGAGATCGTTTATCCGATTGACTAGCTCGAGGCTCCTCTTTTCCCATGAACCAACAGAAATTGAAAGGAACGCACCATTAGGTGACCTACAGTGTTTATTGCTATTTCTGAAAAACTGTTAAACTTGCATGGCTCGAGTAATAGTAATAGTAATAGTAATAGTAATAGTAATAGTATTCTGGGAATGTAGAACGTCGAATTAGTGGTTTACGCGTAGGTACACGTATGGGATGGATCCGTGATACTCTGATTTGGGTCACGATAGCGCCTAATTGATCGGTTGTTCGATCGCATCGGTGGGTTCAGAGTTTCGGAGGGAAAGGAACGTAAGACTCCGCGGAATCGGTTGGGATCGATATCCTGTTTCGTGAAAATAGAAGTTCTCTCCGCGCGTCCACGTGACGTTCCAATTGCTCCGGTGTCTGGCGAGGGTCAAGAATGCGCGTGTGTATTTAATCAAATACCGATCGTATTTGGTTTGCGTTTAGTATGTCGCATGCACGCCCAGGTACAGTTATCTCGTGAGAATCGTACTCACGTAGGAGCACGTCGCGTTACTTTCTACGCGTTTTGCGTCGATCCAATTATTATTCGGCTAGTCGACCACCCATCGATGACGATTCAAAATATTCTGACGATCAGAGAGTCGACCACTGGGACTGAAAATCAGAATCGATGGCTTGCCAAGTATTGCTCGCGTTGACTACTTTCTTCCTTCGGAGAAATATCGATGGATTCTTATTGCCTGTTCTATATTTATGTTTTCTTCCATTTTATGGAACCGCGCGTTAATTTTTATACAAAACGTAGGCTAGATTTAGCAAAGTTGGACGAGGCGCGTCTTGAAATTTGTTCTCAAGTATCTACAACCAGAAGAGAGCCACGATGACACACTCAACGAGCGCACATTAGAATCGATCGAACGCTATGAAGTGGCGTTAAGAACCATCTTCAAATATCGAGGCTGCGTCGTAGGATTTTATCAAGCAGCGAGGATGTAAATCGTCCAAGAAGACGAGAAAAATATATCCGTCGAATCACCGTAAAAATCGACCGTTTCAAAATCCAATGGAGTAAACACGAATTCGTCGTCAAGTATTTCAACGATTGCACGGATATATTAATTTCTTTGCGTTTAATTAAATTCAAAGGTTAAAAAACAAGTTCAAAGTGTTAGAAATATTTTTGCTTCCACTTTTAATATTCATTTTTGAATAAAATTATTTAATCGTAATTCATTGAATGTTATAATTAATGTCAGAATGCGTTGATAAAAAATAACATTAATTTATAATCCGGTCGATAGCGACTTGGCTTAAAATTATGCATGAATTCTGCGTGTTTAAACACGGTGCAAAGTCTGACCAGTTTTAGAATTGTTAATGATGTTTTTCGAATGATACACCGATCGTGATGAAAAAGTGATTTGACGCTTCGATGTTCGATCGCGTGGTACAGTAGAGTATAGCGTAGCATGCAGTAGCTCGACCGAGGACTTTCTGGTGACGAAGAGTCGTAAATCGTCCCCTAATCGAGTCGTTATACGATAATGACTGGTCGGGCTTATTCGCGAACGATGGTAGACGGGCACCAGGCGACATATCCGACATTTCGTTCTCTATCGACGATGCAAACGAGTCTAATAGAATTAAAATAAAATTTGCAAACGCAGCACGACATTGTTCGATGGTAACTTGGTAACTTGGTCACTGCGATCGATACTTCTTGTTTCCCTAAAAATTAGCCTCGCAGCGAAACGAGTATTCGAGAAATAGTTCAAGTGCTGAGATCCAGTTTTACCTAAACGCCTGTTACGTTACTTTAACGTTAACGTTTTTCGTTTCAAAGAAATTAATTAAAAAGTAAAAAAATTTACAACCACCCAGCGAAAGAATTTTGCAATATCATCTTCAATTTGTGCTTCTACGTGCTATTCTTTGCTTCGCGATCAATGTTTTGGATACTCGAGGAAGTTCCTGATTCCCGAGGACTCGGTTGTCGTTCTTGCATCACGTAAAGCCACCCGATAGAAACTTGCCACAATTTACGAACGAACCGTTTGCCTCGATTTAGCAGCCTCTGAAAGTTACCGTTTACGAACGCACAAAGTTCCGCTTATCCGTCACGGTCCAAGACGAGCGTGCGTATCCAGAGTTTATTTTTCGATCGGTGACTCCGTGAGATCGGAGCGAATGCATCGGTGAAATATAGTGAATCGGCCGAATAACTCACGAGTGACGTTCATTTTGATAACCTTGTCTGGCAAGCGGTTAATCAGAGTATCGCGCATTTCAAACTGCCAAGTCGCTGTGCAAACCCGCTTCACAAATTGATAGAGCGGCATTGAAGATTATTCGAGGTCAATTACCCGAGCATCGAGCGTACAAACTTGATTTGGAATACAAAAGGCTGTTTGTTACCACGTACAATTTCTAACGCATTTTTCTACTTTTGCGTTTTTACACCCGTTCACTCTATCTTGTCGAAACTGAAAATTTTTTCGCAAGTTTGCGCGTGAAAAATTTTCCAGTTTCGAGTATAATTTATGCTAACCGACAGAGAGCGTAAAATTCCCAGAAGATCGATGAATCGATCCATTCTTTGAACAATCGAACAAAGTCGCGATTGATCGTGCACCTCGAGAAGAAGCTCTCGCATTTTCCCAGAACTCCTTCGAGGCCGAGTTTTTTTTTCTAGAGTCGAACAGACAATTTAGGAAGCGTATTAGCCACGCTGAGCGAGCATCCAAAGAACTTTCCTCGCCGTGAGGGAGGAGCTATTAGTACGCCGTGAAGGTCCAAGTCGACCGTTCGGTTTTACCATTGGAAAGAGGGAAGGGGTCGTAGCTGGAGGGTACCGTAACGAACAGGGATGTAATTTTCGTGACACGATGACACGATTCTGCGCGCCACGTATTCCGGGAGTAGGTGCGAAATTTGTTACATCCATTTCGATAGGTACGCCCTCGATATTGTTCGTTATGCTGGTATATTTTGAAATGCAGGATGTAGCTATAATTACCGACGTTTAGAGCAGTTTAGGCGTCGTTTATAAGTAGCGTCGATTCTGTTTAAAACTTCCTGTGGAAACGGTATCCTTTCGAAGAAAACGTTTCGTCGTTTCGTCGTTTCGCCAGTATTGCAATTGGCGTAATTAGGGTTGCGAGGAAACTCTACCACTAAGTTACATCACACCGAGTAACACACGATATCGGTGTGTCCTCTCAGAGTTCTGAGTTACTGCAAACTAACTGCAATGCCTCCTGAGGAGACACGGCTTTACGCCCGAAAAGCCTCGAAAATCTCGCTCTCGCTTCCTCGAGACGTGCATGGAACGATGAACGCGATAGATCGAACGAAGCACGCTTTTCCTTTCGTTTTTCGAGCGAACGAACGAACGAACGAACGAAACGATGCGTCGCGACGCGACGCGAAACGAGCTGGAAAGTGGAGCAAAGCATGGCCAGCGAAATTGTAATCGGCGTCGATATGCCGTGCTGTGCTCAAAAATTACCCTGACGCGCGTATGGTGTTCGACGCGAGATCACACCGCCTTGTGGCCTTGACACACAACTCCCTCGGCCATACGTGCGTCGCGTCGTGTTCTCGTTACCGGAGAGCCCACGCTTCCAACTACTGCCGAGCTTTTCTAACTCTGTTTAACACGGTCAAGTTTAATGGAATGCCGTGTCCTGGCGTCGATGATACCAATCATGGTATCGGTGCGTCACGCGATAACTCAACCGAATGAAATTTCTCGGAGAACCTTTCGAAACAGAGGATAGCTCGATTACTTTCGACGGAAGACAGTCTTTGACATGTTTTAACGAGTTTACAGCGTTTACAGCAACTTTGTAAGCGATTGAAAAAAATTTGAAAGATTGTTTTTAAAATACTTTTTCAAAATATTATACCTAAGTAGTATAGTTACTTTTGTTTTCTTTCTTCTTTTTCCTTTTTTCTTCTAAGTTACACATTAACTGCAGATGTTGAAAAAGAGGAGAAATTCAACGGAAGGCTACGACAAGTTTCGAATAGCGTGCCTTTCCAGGTCCAATTTAAAGTGGATTAAATCGCATGCGACATTATACCTTAACGTTTATGCACAATATACGCCCCTTTCACCGTCCATAATTGGTCTCGGAAACGTGCTAATTAATACGAGCGTTCTTTTTATTTATACGCAATTATCGTAATCTATTACTCCGAAAGACGTGCCCCTTTAACCTTTCCCGCATGATTGGCATCTGAGTACATATTTTCATGGTGCAACGAAACAATTTTGTATTGGATTTATTTACATTCTACGTTGGAGATCAAATTTTCACAACGATCCTAAATTCGGTGAAAAAAGAAAAAAAAAGATAAATAAATAAAAATAAGGAACAGAGTAAGAACGTACGATGCTCCCGCAAGACTTGATAACCGCCACCGTGACACACTCACAGATGCATAGAATTTTTCAATAGATATTAGCAACAGCCTTATGCGCTCATAAGTTATTCAAACGGTGCTACCTGAACGATGCAGCCGCTTGTTTCGGTTCTCGAACTCCACGAAATAACCGGTTACTTCAAATTTAACCTTCAGCCAAATAACCACTGTAAAACGATCGTATTTTTCCTCCGAGACGTCGTACCGTATTATTCGTTTTATCGACCTGAAATTGATTCCATGTTTATCGGTTAGGTGATAAATATTTCAATTTATTGATCAGAGATTAGGCGATTTATTGTTAGTTATACGAAAAACAACAATTAAGTGGTTAGATCGGAGCGGTTTTGATGCTTCGAGCATTGTTGGCATCGATGGTCCCCAGCATTCGCATAAAAATGTAAATTAAGGAGATGGTTGTAACGTTGAACGTGTTTCTGGCAAACCATTCGCTCGTTTCGAGTTCCTTCTAAACGCAAGAAAAGTCCTTCGGGGATACTCGTAACGTTATTCAGTGCTCGGTTTGAATACAATCGTTGCCACTTAACTAATCATCGCGACACCGGCGACGATCTCGCAAAATTTTACTTCCGCGACACGTTTTTCGCGCACACGGACTCGATTTCGAGCGCGTGCAGTTTCTATGAATCGGGAATCGCGTGTCGTAATTAATCGATCGATCGAGATTGTTGCCTTGTCCGTTTCGACATGATTGACAGGAAAAGGGTAAACTCCGATAAGAACGGGGACAAACGTTAATCGTAGTCCGGTTTGTACTCCGAATCGATGCTACCGTTTTAAGGTCGCGCTAGACTGCGTGGCCTGATTTTTCGGAAAAAATTGCGAAAACACGGCTGAAAGACTACAAGAAACAAGCTACAGGCGCTATTGTTCGTAATTCTTGAAGGAGTGCGGGCTTTTAGAATTTGAAATAGTAGGAAAGTCGTCTTGCGAGAGAAACATAGTCGAGGGCTCTTTTGTTCCCTCCTCCTCCTTTCTCAACTGTTTCTCGGTGAAAAGCGGGCGATCGCACTCTATATGCTGATTGTCGCGGTCGTGGTCGTGGTCGTAGTCGTAGTCGCAGTCGTAGTTGTAGTAGTTGTACTAGTTGTAGTAGTTGTAGTCGGCTCTCGGTGAATGCACCTCTTTTATTGTCCTCACTTTTCGTCGTTTTCTTGTTTCAGTACTTGATGAGTGGCTGGGCGAAAGGATACAGTTTCCGGTGCCAACCGGTCGACTACTCGAACAACCCCATGGCGCTTCGAATGGCGAACACATGTTGGTGGTATTACATCAGCAAATTTACCGAGTTCTTCGATACCGTAAGTATCTTCCGTTGGTCTGTACTCGACCGTTTTTGTTCCTCCTTTAATCGTTCGATTAAAATGGCGACCAGTCTCGTACCGATTCGCCGTTCCCTAATGTAGTGGCGCTATTAAACAGTACGACTGCCTGTGTACCGTTGCATTAGGCTGTATTCTAGGACCTATCCCGTCTATCGAGCCAGTCACCGCTATTAGAGTTGTTCGTTGAATCGAAACTCGCGTTGCGCTCGTACAATAGTAAGATCAGCAGTCGTGCCCTTTTGACTCGATGCACTCTGTGCTAAGAAAAATCAATGGATCTGAAAAATGGTGGAACATGTTGAAGAAGTTTTTTCAATACTTTTGTTTTTAATTAAATATCAAGAGAAGCAAGTAATCTTGTTTACAAGATCCGCGTATTTGTAAGACTATAACTTTATGCGTTCGACTCCATAATACATACCGTGAAGCACGATAAGGTTGTATCTCGAGAAATTTTCACGAGGGATGGAAACCTTGAGTAGCTTGTTTCTTTTGACTCTGTTAAATTAAGATTTAGGATGAGATTACGCGGCGAGTGTACAGATCTCAAAGGTTTAGCTCAAGGTTGGAAAACGAATAAAAATTAGTCTTAGGTACGGCAGATCGTAAGTTTACATTTTTTATCTATGCGTGTTTAAGAAGAGTGCCTTTTTCTTGTTTAACTCAATGCATCATTTAATCGCGCATTTACAGATTAAAGAAATATTAATAACGTTGTGCTTTCCCAGCTCTTTTTCATTCTGAGGAAGAAGAATCAACACGTGTCGACGCTTCATGTGATCCACCATGGGATAATGCCCTTCTCGGTTTGGATGGGCTTGAAGTTCGCACCAGGTGGCCATAGCACTTTCTTTGCCCTTTTGAACACGTTTGTTCACATAATAATGTACTTCTATTATATGGTGGCTGCGATGGGCCCTGAGTATCAGAAGTACATCTGGTGGAAAAAGTACCTGACTACTTTGCAAATGGTAAATCCATGTACTATTAATAGTAATTAGAAATTTCTGATACCCTGAAACTAGTGTGAAACAATGGGAATCTTTTTTTTTTAGGTGCAATTCGTGTTGATCATGAGTCACCAGTTCCAGCTTCTCTTCACAGAGTGCAATTATCCTCGTGGTTTCATGATTTGGATCGGTTTACATGGCGTGCTTTTCTTAGGTCTCTTTTCGGACTTTTACAAAGCAAAATACGTGGACAAAGCGAAGAAGCCAGCGAAAAAGAGCTTACAGAATGGCTCAGCTGGTCTTTGCATGCCTGTCCTCGAGGATTCGGTGCCGCGACAAAACGGTGTCTCATCGTACGCGACGATCTATAACAAGGAATACAACAGCTGTTACAGCAACGGTACCAACAACGGTTACGTTGCTAACAATAACACGGAGAAGAAGCTCGCTTAGGACATTCTGGTTTTGATAAAAGCTCGCAAACTGTCGGGACACCAAACCACACGATACATTTAATCATGCGTTCAATCTCGGCGATACTCTGAGGATCGTGCAACGACTCTGTACACAACACACATACAAACAAAACATACGTTGATCAATTTGAATCGAGTAGTGATCGCGCGCGGCACCACTGGAGAGAAATCTATCTCTTCCTCTTCCTCTAACGTGGCCGATACGCGAGAATAAACTATGCTAGTTATAATTCGCCGCGGAGTCTGTGTTCAAGTTAACGCGTAGAGTCGTCGACGAGAGACCAGTCGCGCACACGTTCGATTTCGCGCTAACGCTTTAAATTATTTCATATTAAACTGTATCAACGAGCTGGCGATTACGTTTATCGTACGGGATAATTTAACCGGGTTATACGTATAAGGACTATTACCAATAATATATTATTAATAAGGAAAGGGCTCTTCTGCACGTATTGTTGTGTATATGTATTAATTATATAATCGCATCCGCAACCGGATTGTGGATTATCGTGAAAGTCGTTGGCTCGTCGATGGCTTTACGAACGAAAACGGAAAAGAACGAGATGAACGAGATAAACGAGATAAACGAGATAAACGACCGAGGAATATTTAGAGACCAGAGGAAACAAGCGGACAAGATTAAAACGCGCACACGATGAGTAAATTGATGATCGATCCTCATCGAAACATTCTGTTTTCCGCACGCGATTACCGAGAGTGTTTTACTTATTGCGTGCGTTATGTATGAGTGAGCGAGTGTGATCGTTTGTTAGTTGTACGTGATTACGAGGCATTTCTCATTGGGACGCACCGAAACGATTCCCTTTGCCATATTCCCTTCTCGTCGTCCGACTCTGTCTCTCTATTGCCCCGATTGTGTTCAAAGCTTTGGTGTTCGTCGTAGAAATAAGCGTCTCTCGATTCGCGTATAAAGGAGAAATTGTACCACTCCTCCCTTTCGAAGCTTGATTCTCTCCCCCTCTTCTTACCGAAAGATCGCCGATTATATCAGCTCGGTAAAAACTTAGCACATTCGAGAATACGACGCTCGGATAGTTGTTGTTTTATATCTCACAATGAAGCTACGCAATATTTCTTCTTTTCAGTGGATTCCTTATAAATATTTAAACTATCGATGCAGAATCAAGCTTCCGAAGAATATTCTAAATTCTCTCGACGAAATTTATCTCT
>SMSQ01013557.1:8216-30579 GCA_019453375.1 Ctenoplectra terminalis | reverse complement strand
GAATTCTCGTACAATTCTTTCGATCCAAAATAATTTCTCAAATTCATTTTGAGAAAAGAAAAATATTAAAATAACTTAAATACCCGAAAAATCATTCTGAAACTTCGACGAAACGACGAAACGTTGTCGAACGAAGAAGCGATTGAAAAGTACAAGAAAGCCACTGTCTATCGTACAGTTCGATTATTCCAACTCTCGGTGTTATCCAGTCGCGTCAGCGGTTGAAAAATTAGGAAGGGACGATAGGCGAAGAAACGCGAGTCCATTTGCATGACACCTAACACGCCCACCTCGTTTGACCTCGGCCGCTGCAATCTTTCAGAATAACGAGCAGCTTTCGGTCAGCAGATTATGGCGGGTCACGCGTGCATTTCGAGTAACAAACAGCCACACGTGTAACTGCGAGACCGCCCTTTCGTAGGGTGTCGCCTTTCAGGGACGGTCTCGAAATAACTGGCGACCTTAAGTCTGTTCTGGTAGGAACGACTCTAAAATTGCACACGTGGTACAATTCTGATTGTACTTTTAATTGCACTTTTCATTGCAATCTTGATTGTCTATAGTACCAAAAACGTAAGAACGCTTTTAATCTTCGGAGCACCGCAATGAAAGATTACCGCTTTATCTCTACGGGTGTGGTTTATAAACCACATACTAAAACTGTAGGAATAGTGTATTGAAGTGCTTTTATAGTGGTTGACTTAAAAATTAACTAAGAGTATGTTTCCTTGGTTCTTTTGTATTATTTTTTGACTAAAGGCCGGACTAATTGGAAACGAGGTCCTATCGTATCGGTGCGGCTGAAAAATTGAGATCTAGGTTTTATGAGGGGTCGCTCTCTCTCGTACACACCAAGACATTCTCTATCTACAAAATTATAGCCAGAGGGCGGATCTGCTATATAAAGATATTAATTTTTGCCAATATCGAATAGAAACGAAACGAAAGGAGAAACAAAGACGATGTTACAGTCCGATGAGTCATCTTAGCAAAAATTATTGCCAGAGGCGAGTATGGTATATAAATAACATGTTAATTTTTGCTAATATCGAATAGAAACGAAACGAAAGGAAAAAAAGAGACGATGTTACAGTTCTATGAGTCGTCTTAGTAAAAATTATAGCCAGAGGTGGGTGTGGTACATAAATATGTTAATTTTTGCTAATATCGAATAGAAACGAAACGAAAGAAGAAACAAAGACGATGTTACAGTTCGATAGGTGGGTTACGTTGTACGGAACACAAATTTGCGAGAATGAAAAATTGTNCGACACTCTTCCACACTAAGTTCAACTCTGTTCTACTCTACTCTGCGTTCAACTCAACTCTCCTCGTTCAACACACTTCCACGTTCCGTTCAACTCTCTGATCAACACTGTTCTACGTTCAGTCCAACTCTCTGATCAACACTGTTCTACGCTTTCTCCAATTCTGCCTACGCATCGACATCGTCGGTCCGTTGGGTCCGGTCTCCGTCCCGTTACGCCTTTATTGCCTTCCATAAACTACAAGTTCTTAAAACAACGACACTACAATTGTGGCGTATAGATTTACTAAGATATAGATTACTATTGTAGTATTGTAGTTTTTAAGCAAGCGTAGTTATTCAACAAAATTAATAAACTCAATGTTTTATTTCTAATCCCACATTATAGATAGTAAACCGACTGAAGAAAACAGTGAGTATTTAGAATAGCAATTATACCGATTTCTGTTTATTTTTATTTGTTTGATTTATATTACTCCTTAAGGAGCTTGTTCTTAATTTCTTAATTTTTTAAGAAAATTATATTTGAAGATTGATCTACAAGATTGGTAATACAATATTTATAATATTATCAATTTAGCAGTATTTATACGATTCAAAGAATCTTTAATAAATCGTCGAACTAGTAAAAATAACCGATCTGTAATCTTCCACAGAAGTTCTACATTTTAATATAAAATATTTACGATATTTAATCGACAAATGGAACATTTTACAATTTTACAAGATCGAGACATCCAACTCAGAATCACCCTAAATTAATCATATGTTCCATTAAGTATAAATTGTTCTTAGCAACAAAAAACGCCACCTATCTGATAAACAGACCTCGCTCACAGAACCTTAACTAAAGTAATTTCTTCCATCGTGAAATTTATTGTAATCAACACAAATGTCCAACCAGAAACGTCCAACAGAACTACTTCCCTTAACTACAACAAACGCCTGCAGCAACTTTTGCTCAACGAAACAGGCCAACAAATAGAATCTGTCGTCTCGACAGCACGTTTTAATGAATTAACCGTGTTCATTACTCGAATCCCATTCACGGTGCAACAGAAACAGAGGCGATATGGGCTTTATCCGTTGGACCTGGTCCAAGTTATTTTCATTTTTGTCTCCATTTACTCTTCGCCGTCTGGCACGGACGTGTAATTCAAACCAGGCACGATGGAACTTTTCGACGATGGCGTGCACGCGTAGCGGAGTACGTATTTTTCGAGAAATCCGTGGGAAAGAAATATTCGTAATAATTTTCTCGGCATGGAATCAGACCTAGCGGATAGCTAGAAGAAAACCAATATGCAAAGTGAAAGGAGAAAATGGAAAAGTTTGCCAAGAAACGCGAAATTTCCCGCAGACCTTGTTGTCCCTTTCATGTTCTTAGAGGATAGGTTCTGGGACTGTTGCGGAGGGAATACGCGAAATTCTCTGGTCGGAATGGTGAATCGATGCGGTTGATCAAAGAGGAGATTCGTATCGGGGTGTTTCTTCTTTCTGATTGTTGTGGGACTGTAAAGTGGGCGATCGAAATGGAGGAATGGTAATGAAGAGTGCAGAGATTAATTTTTCTTGTTATTTGTTTGGTAATATTAATTTTATACCTTTTTCTATTGTAATTGTTTTGTTATACAAATATTTATACAAATTGTCATAAAATATAAAAATCAAGTAAAACTAAATCCCTAAAATTACCATAATAATATTTAAAAATAAAAATATAAAACGTATCAAGCAAAACTAAATTCCTAAAATTACCATAATAATATTCTCAATTAACAAGTTACTAAAAAAGAAAGGAAAAGGTTCTTCATGAACGTAACAACATACTCAACCAATAAATTACTAAAAGAAGTCTCAGAAGTTTCCATTCGAACTCAAAATCGCTACAAAAATACGCGATTAAACCAAGAACGCAGACTACAAGAGATACCATTCTTCTTATAATTTCCGAAACGAAAGAAATTACACGACTAATGTTCGTAAAAGTTTCCTCTTACGTTCTACAAAGTGCTTACGCAAGATTATCTCGAGAAATTATCCGATTATTTATTCGTTGGTTCGATGACGAACACAGCCAATGCGAAATTGGAACCGCGATCCATTCGCAGTGCTAGCGAATTTTTAGCGATTATTTATTGTTATTATCGCGGTTTCGTCCACGTATGGTTGCCAAGCATGCACGAGACCGTGAAATTCTCGATGTAACGAATGAGCTTAGCCTTGAACCCACAGCAC
Source organism: Ctenoplectra terminalis (assembly GCA_019453375.1). Classification (NCBI taxonomy): domain Eukaryota; kingdom Metazoa; phylum Arthropoda; class Insecta; order Hymenoptera; family Apidae; genus Ctenoplectra; species Ctenoplectra terminalis. The sequence continues at coordinate 27,074 of SMSQ01013557.1, read as the reverse complement.
TCGGAATTTTCGAATGTAATTCTGTTTAAAGCGCAGTCTATTTCGGCAGAATTACCAACCACTGTTTACTTGGCGAATAAATGGGATTAGTTAGGAACAAGATTCTACATTAATTTTAGTGCGGTAAATTATGAGTGTTTGGACTTTAAATTACTGTAGGAACAACTAATTTCGTTATCTCTGAAACAATCGACGGATGAGGTTTTTAAACAGTTACAGCTACTTCAGAGGATACTCATTTTTGACTAATTCGGGAAAGAATTATTTTCTCTCAAGTTTTTCTCACGTTTTTCTCACTTCCATTTTTTTTTCTTTTAATTTTAAAGATTGCTTCGATATCGACGGTCATTGGCAACACTACAATTATTTTGTTAATTTATTAAAAATTTAGTAGTTTACAATCTTTGGTGCAGTTTGGTATGGTTTTGAAATATTTTGGAACTGTGTGAATTGTGTTTTTTTTTTTAATTTACTAGGTTAATCATATGACTTTAATAGTTTTTTTTATAGGTGAAGTGATTTCGAAAAAAATTTTCTCTTAGTTCTATGGTTGTAGAAATGTTTAAAGTGTTAATTTTTATTGGTACGGTAGGTGTATAGGGATTCTTGTTTGCAAAATGTGCGATGAATATTTTGTTTTCTATCATTTACCAAGTAAAATGTGTAAATAAAATTGTTTCAAGTTTTGTGTTAGAAAAATGTACATTATAATGCTTTTCTTTATTTAGATCCTTGATATTCGCCATAAATTCTAAACGTTTTAAGCTCAGGTAATGAGCGTTCTAATTAACGTAATTTTTGCGTCTAATGATGGTGGTTTCTATCGTAAAACAGTGTAATTAACGTAAAAAACATGCTCTGAGACAGTTGAAAGCTGCAAATTATGCGCTTTCTATCTTTTATATCATAGATGTGCATTATGAAGCAACGTAACTTTATAAACACTTAATAAACGAAAGTTTTAATTAATTCGAAGCTTCGAAAAGTCTGTAATTTAATCAGGCACAATCGAATTATTGGTTAACGCTGAAACATTGCTTTTGTGAAGCTTCAAAAAAATATTTTCAAGACTTGTGTTGAGATCCATAAAATTAATTATCGCTTCGTAATTGCAATTTAAAAAAAAAAAAATAAAAGTATGACATATTTTAATAACCAACAAATTTATTTTAATAAATTTTAATACTGTTTAATTGAACATTTACGGCTGAGAATGAACTAATTAATCAGAATTTTCACTTTACAGGAATTGTATTAATAACGAATTTTAGTTTATTCATTTTAATGAATCATTAGAGCCGGTCGTTATTTAAATAAAATATTTTAAGATTAATTATTTAAATTACACATAATATCATTTAGCTAGACGTTATATTAAAATAATTATACATTAATTTATTTTCTCTCAATTATTTCATTATTTGGTTATTAAATGAAACAATTTTTCATTTTACTCTACATTTAAATAAACGTGTCCCAAAGTAATTTATCAAATAATTTCTAATTACTCGCATAGCTCGCACACATATTATTCAAAATTAATTGAATTTTGAATAATTTACTCGAAGGAGTAAAATAAAATATCAGAAATTGATTTACTTTAGCTTTACATAAAATACAATTAACTTATTTTTATCCTCATTTAGAATAAAATCCTAATATCTGTTACCATAAATATCAACAATAATTATTTTTATCCTCATTTCAAATAAAATTTCCTACGATCCCTTACCATAAATATGAACAATAATTATTTTTTATCCTCATTCCGAATAAAATTTCCTAACATCTGTTACCATACATATCAATAATTATTTTTTATCCTCATTCCGAATAAAATTTCCTACAATTCGTTACCGTAGTAATCAATAATTATTTTTTATCCTCATTCCGAATAAAATTTCCTACAATTCGTTACCGTAATAATCAATAATTATTTTTTATCCTCATTCCGAATAAAATTTCCTACAATTCGTTACCGTAATAATCAATAATTATTTTTTATCCTCATTCCGAATAAAATTTCCTAACATCTGTTACCATAAATATCAATAATTATTTTTTATCCTCATTCCGAACAAAAAATTTCCTAACATCTGCTACCATAAATATCAACAATATTCCCAATAATACGACCATTTTCATCCACGCGAGTTCGTACCATTAATTACACAAGTTGCATTAATACCAGGATGACTTATGTTCAATTACCAACGAACGAAATGATTACCTCCTAATTCCCAATAATAACCATCTCGAATTTCCGGTTAGGATGGCGAATAAGTTTACCAGAAATACGAGATGCGAGGATACGGAACAATGTGGTGCCGAGTTAGCATCCCATTGCGATCTGCTTAGTATCTGTAATTACACGATGCGACTATATTAATGCGTTGCCCAGATACTACGTGTAACGGTGACGTATCTATAATGCAATCCTAGTAATATACAGACAATCAAATTATGACTGCGCACTAAGTGATTTGCTCGTCGATTCGGTCGCCATGTCTCCCAACAAATATTGACAATGTCACTGCTTAGCAAGCCGGCATCTTGATTGGACGGCTTCGACGTGTCTATGTCGAGATTTCTGATCGTGACGAGGTTTAATGTATTTCATGGTTCGCTTCGTGACACTTGGAATGTCTTTCGTTGTTAAACTTTATATATTTTTATAGGTTTTTTAATTGAGAAATTATTTTAGTTAGGATTTGTGATACTTGGAATGTCTTTCGTTGTTAAATTTTATATATTTTTATAGGTTTTCTGACTGAGAAATTATTTTAGTTAGGATTCATGATACTTGGAATGTCTTTTGTTGTTAAACTTTATATATTTTTATAGGTTTTTTAATTGAGAAATTATTTTAGTTAGGATTCATGATACTTGGAATGTCTTTTGTTGTTAAATTTTATATATTTTTATAGGTTTTTTAATTGAGAAATTATTTTAGTCAGGATTCAGTGAATGAGGTTTGGAATTTTAAAACAAAAAAGAATTTATTAATTTAGGGTAATTTAAGGCGAGATGACTTGATTTTGTGTAGATTATGAAATTTTCTGATTTCGGGCTGTTTTTAGTATTATGTATAATAGTGTAAATATTATTGTAATACTATAGGAATAAATAAATATTGTAGTATTATAAATATTAATATTATTATTTTTTATCATTTATATGTTGTATAGTTTTGCCCTTTTAGGATTTTGGACGAACTTTCGATTTCACATTTTCCCAATCTCTCGGGTTAATAAAATACTAATTACAAACTAACTATACAAACGAAACAAAACAAAATACAAGTATAAACTAAACATTATATTAATATTATAAATCGACATGTATTTACTTCAGGAAATATATATTTTTACATTAGATATCGATTAAAGAACTACTTTAAAAAAAAATTGGAGAAAACTCTGTTTAAAAAAACATGAAACACAAAATATTACCAACTATATCAAGTAATTACCCTAATTTAAAGAGTACAAAATACAAGTCCTAAGAATTTTCTTCCGTAACTCGATATAATCCCTACAGTCATTAAACTCGCATTTAACTCCTGACCCAAACTTCCACCCACCACAAACAATCAAGATCCCATTTAACTCAAATTCCAACTAATTCAAGATTCCGATCTAAATCCATAAATAACACACGCAATCACCATTCTACCAAAGTCCAACTACCCCGAGACCCTAACCCATCTCCCAGAAAACACACGCAACCTTTAACACCATTGTGAGGAAGAAATCATTTTGATCAGTACATTGAAATGCAAATGTCTTATAATACCATTAATTCGGTTTACTTCAAATTAATAGATTTCTATTAGCAAAGATTTATTCGGTACACTTCTCGTATATAAATTCTATTTTGTGTTCACACTTTCGACATGCACGATTGTTGAACTTAAACGCGAAATCTGAACCGAGTCAAATCGACGGGTTCCGTAAATCTAGTGTCAACACTAAAACCATCAAAGCGGTCAAAACAACCGACGNTAAATCTAGTGTCAACACTAAAATCACCAAAGCGGTCAAAACAACCGACTTGTAATTTCTCACAGAAATTTTACAAATTTACAACGATTCAGTTGGGGAAATTTTTCACAATTTTCTGTGAAAAATATATCTAAAGATTTCTTCTCGTTACGTTATATATTTTTCAGAATACCTATCATTTTTATTTCTTTCGGTACAAATAAGTCTACGTTAATCGTCGGTAGGTTTAGTGTTAACGAAGCAAACGTTCATCTGCTCGCATTATTTCTCTACTGTAAGGAAAAAATTCCCCGTTTAACGCTAGGTTTACGGACATCGATTGACTCATTTTGATGGGTACATCGAAATACAAATTTTTTATAATATCGTTAGTTCAGTTCACTTCGAATTAATAGATTTTATACACTTTTCGTATATAAATTCTATTTTGTGTTCACACTTTCGACATGCACGATTGTTGAACTTAAACGCGAAATCTGAACCGAGTCAAATCGACGGGTTCCGTAAATCTAGCGTTAACGAGGAATCGAAGAAAGAGAGAAACGGATAGCCATAGGAGCATAGTCGAGAAAGAAAGACGAGGAACAGTCGGAATAGGATGTATTCCGCAGTGGCGCAAAGCTCGCATAGCATAGAAAGTTGCACAGGGGGGTAGTTTTCTTTCACCCCCGCGCGCTGGAGCCAGGCCAAGTAACTTTTCTACTTTGCTTTTCATCGTGATTCCTGGTCCCCGTTATCAGCCACGGTTTATACATATTTTTGCGAACCCAAAAGCTATATTATGCTCCTTCGTCACGGACCACGGAAAATGTACGGTAGTTCCCGGACTCCGCTCGAAATATTGGACACCGCTCTTTCAGATTCTTTCGTGTTTCGCTCGCTTCTCAAGTTTGTGTTCCTGTCTTTCAGTTTATGCCACACTTGTGCAGGAGTATGTGGACATTTTAGAATTTTTTTCTTCATGGTAGGCGCTCCTGAGGGTATTTTTACGTTGCGTGGCCGATACTCTTAACCCTTAACTCCGTGCGATTCTTTATTACCGAAGAAAGGAAGTTTTATTTCGAACGGAAAAAATTAGTATCGCTTGCGAAAGTATCAGGTTGTCCCGAAAGTTCTTTCCGTTATCTACTAATGCTTTTGTCTAGCAATGTTTAAATAAACGTTCAGCCTTATTTGTTAAACGAGAGATGGAAGGGAAAAAATAGGGCAAAATGAATCTTCTATAAAATAATAATATATCGTGAAACATAAAATATTACGTATCCATTACTAATTAATAAAACGAAAGAAACTTTTGGGACAACCTAATACTTGCTTTTATTTATTTTACAAATATCCTTTCTCCTCTGGTAAACGAAACAGAAGTTTTTTAATTTTGTAAATCATTATGGTACGATATCTTTGGAAATTGAGCGTAATCGTGTTGAGAACAGAATTTCTCCTTAGCGGAGTCGAAGGAGCGCTAAGGGTTAATACTTGAACTATCAAAGAAGTCAAAATGACCGACTTGTAATTTCTCATAGAATTTGTATAAATTTACAAGGATGCGGTTTGGAGAATTTTTTCACGATTTTCTGTGAAAAATATATCTAAAGATTTTTTCTCCTCACGTTACGTATTCTTTAGAATACATATTATTTTTATTTTTTTATTAAATGACACACATAAGNAAGAAAGAGAGAAACGGATAGCCATAGGAGCATAGTCGAGAAAGAAAGACGAGGAACAGTCGGAATAGGATGTATTCCGCAGTGGCGCAAAGCTCGCATAGCATAGAAAGTTGCACAGGGGGGTAGTTTTCTTTCACCCCCGCGCGCTGGAGCCAGGCCAAGTAACTTTTCTACTTTGCTTTTCATCGTGATTCCTGGTCCCCGTTATCAGCCACGGTTTATACATATTTTTGCGAACCCAAAAGCTATATTATGCTCCTTCGTCACGGACCACGGAAAATGTACGGTAGTTCCCGGACTCCGCTCGAAATATTGGACACCGCTCTTTCAGATTCTTTCGTGTTTCGCTCGCTTCTCAAGTTTGTGTTCCTGTCTTTCAGTTTATGCCACACTTGTGCAGGAGTATGTGGACATTTTAGAATTTTTTTCTTCATGGTAGGCGCTCCTGAGGGTATTTTTACGTTGCGTGGCCGATACTCTTAACCCTTAACTCCGTGCGATTCTTTATTACCGAAGAAAGGAAGTTTTATTTCGAACGGAAAAAATTAGTATCGCTTGCGAAAGTATCAGGTTGTCCCGAAAGTTCTTTCCGTTATCTACTAATGCTTTTGTCTAGCAATGTTTAAATAAACGTTCAGCCTTATTTGTTAAACGAGAGATGGAAGGGAAAAAATAGGGCAAAATGAATCTTCTATAAAATAATAATATATCGTGAAACATAAAATATTACGTATCCATTACTAATTAATAAAACGAAAGAAACTTTTGGGACAACCTAATACTTGCTTTTATTTATTTTACAAATATCCTTTCTCCTCTGGTAAACGAAACAGAAGTTTTTTAATTTTGTAAATCATTATGGTACGATATCTTTGGAAATTGAGCGTAATCGTGTTGAGAACAGAATTTCTCCTTAGCGGAGTCGAAGGAGCGCTAAGGGTTAATACTTGAACTATCAAAGAAGTCAAAATGACCGACTTGTAATTTCTCATAGAATTTGTATAAATTTACAAGGATGCGGTTTGGAGAATTTTTTCACGATTTTCTGTGAAAAATATATCTAAAGATTTTTTCTCCTCACGTTACGTATTCTTTAGAATACATATTATTTTTATTTTTTTATTAAATGACACACATAAGTCTAATCGTCGGTAGTTTTATATTAATACTGTTGTAGTTGTACGGTATTTTCATTAACATTCGGCTGTTGAATCTCTCGTAACGAGGGTCACTGTATACGAAGATCTCGAGCTACCGAATCAAGCTTTACGGTGACCGCAATCAACTCTCAATCTCAGTTGATCAGTTCGAATCAGTTCATGGTTCACAGCTACTGTGGTTCTCCATTTGCGGATTTCCGTGTTAGCACGATGTCAGCTATCGCCCCTTTACGATAACAACATTAATATCGATGGTAAACATCGAGTATCGATAACCCCTTGGCGCAGAAGAAAAAAGAGAAACAAATATTTTTTCGTGAAAATCAAGGAACATCGCAGTTGATTTTTTTACGCTTTTATGTAACACTGGCGTTTAAGAATATTGTAAACTTTTTGCTTAAAATTATAATTTAGGAATATTGCAAATTTTTAAGGATCACATCCCAGAATTTTTTTCTACGCTTAATAAAAAAAATTATGGTTTAGGAATATTGCAAAATTTAAGGATCACACCACAGAATTTTTTTCTACGCTTAATAAAAATAATTATGGTTTACGAATATTGGAAATTTTTAAGGATCATATCCAGGAATTTTTTTCTATATTTAATAAAAATAATTGTGGTCTAGGAATATTGCAAATTTTTAAGGATCACATCTCAGAATTTTTTTCTACACTTAATAAAAAAAATTATGGTTTAGGAATATTGCAAATTTTTAACGATCACAACACCACACAATTCTTTCCTACATTTAATAAAAAAAAAGTGAATTAATTCCATTATTAATAAAAAAAAATTTGCAATAATTGTAATCGTCAAACATCTGCTCCCAATAATTAGTTTGAAAGGTCACAATAAATGTGCCCAACACTTTCACAGAATGTTTATCCACGTTATCAAGGGATTCCAGTTACAAGAACGAAATTACATTTTTATCAACCAGGAAAGAACTATTAAAGCCCCACTCCCGACTTCCTTTTGAACGCGTTGTTCTTAGATTAAAGAAAAAAAGAAAAAAAAAAGCAATTTAAAGTTGAAAAGCCGGATACACTTTCCAATAATCGCCACAGCTTTCCACCTTTTTCTTCGAGGGTTCTTCCGCGAAACGCTCACGGAGCAGAATGGAAAGAGAGAAATTTTCATGTGTCTCAAAGCTGTAGCTATAGCTATAAGGTTACGCTTTTAACGATCAGTCGCTTTTTAAAACTTCCTGAAAATTTCACAGTTTCCTCGGGCGGTTTCTCGGTGAATTACGCGCAAAAGCATGTTGTTTTCCCGAAGTTTTGTTCCATCCAGGCGTTTAGACATCGTTAGTGTTTAATATAATTTTCGTTTCAAAGGAAATTGACCGTACGATATCTAGGCATTGCGAAATTTCCACGACGGTCCTGCGAGACTTAAAGTTCAAGACTGCAAAGGGTCAACAGGGTGGAGTTCGTGTAAAAATTAATTTTTTCATTTAATTTTCGTCTTTTCAATATTCCAAGGGGTCGTTTCACCGTGTTCAGATTCGAGAACTGGACTTGCGATGTTGGCGAAACTTGAGTCATGGAAAAGTATGATGTAGAACGGAGAATATTAGCGATGAAGTGAAATTTGAAACTTTGAAGTCGAATAATAAATACTTCTGCTCCTTCTGCTGCTTATTTATACGGTTGTAATAAAATTATGGAGTTCTAAATATAATGGATCCTTGAATACTTGACCTTCATTGTGTACGTATCACAGAACTTCTCTAACTTCTATACAAAGTTGGATGAAACTTGTCAAGTTTGCGTACCACTCAGAAAAGAAAGCTTTTCTGAAAATTTATACAATTTATGTGAGAAATTATGTTTCAGTTAATTAGACCGAACTGGGTAATTCTAGTGTTAAATTGGTTACACCTAGTCACTTTATTCATAGTCTACAAGAGAACTCTAAAATCCATGTCAAACATACTAAGTTTACATAGCAAACATTCCTAGCAGTGCGTATTTGATCTACTGTACTTAATTACAGGGTTAAAACAATTAGCTGTACGATTTAGACATTAAATTATTAAAATTTTCATTCGAACCGTATCTCTCGGATGATTTGATGATTTATCACTGGTATCGATGTTATATCATTATTATGCATTACACTGTGTGTGCTTCAATCTGGTAAATATTAATTTTCCTAATGAACAAATTATTCCATCCGATTATTAATTTTCTGTTCGTTTTAATTATTTGTCAACCATTAATCGATGAACTTCGAGTTATTATATTTACTTCACTTTAATTTTAATTTTTACTTCACTCTTGATTTTATAAATTATTCCTGAATTATTCCTCGAAAAAGACGAAATAAATATAAACACAAATTTTCTTAACGAACTTCAAGTTATTTCATTCGGTTATTAATTTTTACTTCGCTTTAATTATTCGTGAATTATTCTCGGAAAAAATTGAAGCAAACATGATGTTTCTAAATACCACAATTTTTTCTTTTTGTTCCATTTCAATTATTAGTAAATTATTTCCCTAAAAAGAGGAATTAAATATACCATTGTGTACACTTCGTTCTAAAAAGATTAAAAATCATGCCTGCATAAGTATTTCTCAATCAATTTCTCCCTTCCTAGCCAAACATTCTGCGCCCAGTTTGAAGCACGCAATCAGTCGCAAAATCAACGAATCCCCGTTCGTTTCTCCACGATTAAATGCAACGTTTACAGAATAATTTCGCGCTGAAAGCATTGAAGCTTCCATCGAGACAANAAAAAAAAAAAAAAAAAAACGAGAGCACGAGGCATATAAATATGATAGAAAATTAGATAGAAAATTATTTTATCTACCAGCTATTATGAAAAGCACTATAATTTGTATATTTTGTATATTTTTTTATATTACTTGAATTCTGTGCAATTTTGCAACTCTAAGTTTCCTAAAAATGAATAAAAATCAGAAGTCAACTAATAATGTTTAACAGTTGATGGGACACAAGATAACGATAATAAAAAAAATATGTATTCAATAAATAAAACAGCTGCCTATCCGGCTTCTATTTTTTCAATTATATTCGCAAAAATATGAATTTCCATAAAAATCCGCAGTCTAAACGTTGCTTCCATCGCGAATAAACTATTCATGAATACCGTCCTTCTTATTACCATGTAATTAAATATGGATGAAGAACCATACAGACTTTTCTCTAGAATCAACGATGTCCTAATGACTTCGTTAAGGGGTAGGTAAGAAGAAGAGGGTAGCGAGAAGAAAGAAGGGTTGGCCCGTTGCAGCTACACGTGTACAGATTCACCGTTTTCGTTTGGGGGACATTTCGCTTTCTCCTGCTATCGATTCGCTAAGCGACTCGTAAAGAAGAGCAAAGCAGTCTTAAAGGCGCACGCTCAATGCCGCTAACCTATTTACCTATGTAGGAAAGAGCGCGGCTGACTCATTTCCATCGATCGTTGCACGTGTATTCCCAAAGAGGCCGGGATTCTTTCCGAATCTTCGTTAACGAGACTTCCTGTATACTAGAGACTGCTACATTTTCTTTCTTTTCTTCTTTTTTTTTTTTTTTTTTCGTTTCAAATAGGTTCTAACAAAAGCACCACTTATTTCTTATAGAAATTCTATTTCACTGTGGTGCATCTGTGGGATTTTTTTCTGATTTTTGGTTGAAAATATAGAAAAACTTGGTAACTGATTATTAGAAATTTTATTTTATTGTGGTGCATTTTTGGGGATTTTTCCCTGAATTTTGGTTAAAAATATAGAAAAACTTGGTTACTTGTTATTGGAAATTTTATTTTACTGTGATGCATTTTTGAAGATTTTTCTCTGAATTTTGGTTGAAAATATAGAAAGACTTGATAATTACTTATTAGAAATTTTATTCTACTGTGGAACATTTTGGGGATTTTTCCCTAATTTTTAGTTGAAAATATAGAAAAACTTCCTAACTTTTTATAGAAATTTTATTTTACTGTGGGAGTTTCGAGGAAGTTTCCCTAATTTTTGGTTGAAAATATAGAAAGACTTCGTAACTTCTTATAGAAGTTTTATTCTACTGTAAGAGTTTCGGGGAATTTTCCCTGATTTTTGGTTAAAAATATAGAGAAACTTCGTAACTTCTCATAAAAATTTTATTTTACCGTGCTGCATTTTTTAGAATTTTCCCTATTTCTTTAGTACAAAATTTATCTTTAGTACAAAAAGATATATTTTAATCGCCGGTACTTCCAGCATTAAACCCCTGAAACCGGAATTTTGTCGGCTAATAAAAAATAAATTACAATTCATTACAGTTTCTTACTTCGATCTAAAAAATATTTAACCCTACAATCTTCACAAACGGAACAATACAGTAGCGAATAAATAAAATAAAATTTTTCAAAGATTTTAAGAACAGCAATACTATTTTGTTCTTTTTTAATGGAGAAATAAGTGGACATAATAAATGTGTTCTGGATGTAAGAAATATCGGGTAGGTTGGTATAATAAATATCCTACGTGAGTTCATTCGAATGCATTCACCTTGTTAGAACGCTACTTCTTGGGAGCGTAATTTATCATAAATGCGGAAAATTTACAAAAGTAATTTATCAGTTGGATGTGACTCGAGTTTAAACGAGCTTTAACCTATTTACTCGTCTCATTAAATGCACATAATCATTTCTGTAGTTTGGCTAACGCAGCCTGTATTCGTAGATAAGATAATACAGAAGATATCACGGTTTCGATACCGCCAACCTTATTTTTACTAAAATTAATACATCATTTTTACTTCTGTTCATTTCTCCAAGATTAAGCTAACGATTATTTGAAAATTTCTATTTGCGTCGAATAATCGTATCGATAAGCGAAACACAATTGCTTAATCGATAACAATTAACCCCTTGACATACTATTTAATTAAAAATAATTCTCCACAGCTGTGGTATTCGATTTAATTATTTTGAACTTTTGCACGTAAAGTAGCTATCACTAATTTCATCACAAATTATGACGAAACGCACAGATTTACCCGAGTTAAAGTTTAGTAACGTTTCAAACATTATAGCGCACAGAAGCTCTTCATTTAATGCCAAAGGTTGAATAAACTATGGATGTTTATGCTGGCATAATATATCTCCAAATATGCAAAGTACATAGATTTAAATGGAGAAAATATGATATATGTTGTCAACGACAATAATAGTTTATAGATTATGTACAGTATCGGTCAAAATTTTAGTTACTATTCCAATAAATACAAAAATAAAAAATAGAAATAGAAACTGAAATTCTGTTATCTTACAATACTTTTCAGTGAAAACTCGATCGTAAAGCAATTAATTTTTACCAATACCAAAAGTATTAATTTGGAATTAAAAAAAATCATAGATTCGACACGAAGATAAAGAAAAAACGAAAGTAATTTTAAATTGTATGGTTAACAAAAAACATATACCGTGTAAAACATGTAAAATGAGAAAAAACACATTTTTACAATCACCTAAAATAAATGAACAAATAATATTCTGTTTTCTCATTTCTTTATCTATCCTGCATAAAAATGTGCACTCGCATAAACATTCTCGATCTACCAATTAATTTCAACCTAATAAAAGTATAATTCCACCAATCTAACAGCTCAATCAATGAACGCGAAAAACAAGCTAACGAAGAGGTGAAACGGTTGAACGAATTAGCTCGCACGAAACACGAAGGGAATCGGTGTGCACAACCTTGCGGGTTTATAATTAGAAATTCTCGACACGATTACAAACCGTGCACGGTTACAATCTATTCCAGCGCAAGGTGTATCATCGTCTGAGCGTAAGGTGGCCCAAAATTAGCCGAACGGTTCGACGAATTACGTAATGTTGCGACTATTATTAGATCTTCGACGTTTAATTAAAGGTTGAAGGGGTCTGAATTCTTGCACGATAATGAATTTAACTGGCGAAAATCGATTACTATGTAACTATCTGCTACTTTAACGAGTTATCAAACTACCCGCTAAGTGGGTATTTAAGTTTCATAACTGCGATTCCTGTACGTTCGGAATACATGTTACGGTTCCGATGGCGGAGCACAAACGTCTTTTTCAATTTTCTTTATCAATCATTGCACCTTCGGAACTTCGATTTGTTTTATTTGGAAAGATAAAAGATCGTTGAACCTAATTCGTTTTCTTCTTTCCGGAGGAAATTTTGTATGGTGTATTAATATTTTGCGATATATGTAATTTTCTTCGGAGATTAAGTTTTGAGTTAAATCTCTATGGGACCGTGTGACTTAAAAGTTACAAACTGATGTATCTATATTTTAAAAAATTAATTTTATTTAGTTATCACTGCGCTATTAAATTCGATTACTATATTGCTGTAGTGACACCAGGATCCATCTACAGTAATTATTAAAGCATTTTCAAATCAAAGTGAAAAACTGTAATCAATCGTAGGTTTTTCTCTGATAAGCAGACAAAATTCAGGAATTTCTTAACCCTCTGTGGGACCGTGTGACTGAAAAGTTACGAACTGATGTATCTATATTTTAAAAAATTAATTTTATTTAATTATCACTGCGCTATTAAATTTTATTACCGTATCACTGCAGCGATACTACGATCCCACCATAGCAATTATTAATTAAAAAATTTTCGAATAAAAGTGAAAAACTGTAATCAATCGTAGTTTTTTTTTATAATAAGCAGACAAAATTCAGGCTATAGAGTTAGTATAATAAATTTTATATCTTTGATATACAATTTTTTTTTTTTTACTTTAAAATGAGGGAAATTAGTGAAATACGTAAAAGACCGTAAATATTTGTCATTTTTTTTTAACATAATCAATGCGAAATATTTAAAGTAAAAATATTTAATTAAACCACGCTATGATACACTAACGCTCGTTGTTATATTTGATTTTTTAGTTACTACTGAATGTAACAACACTCGAACTGCTTAATTTCCAACTTGTCAAAGCGCTATCATTACAAATTACTTTTCAAGCGAGCAACACGATAATATCAGAAGCTCTGTGTTGGAACAGGATTAATTAGCTTTCACAGAATTTCGGATACAGTTGCACGTATTCGTGTTAGAAATTCGTTCAGGCTCTCTTTGATCATTCGCGTGCTGTGTCATCACGGAAGCATGGAAATCGTGGAACAATTTCAAATATGAAAGGGTTGAAAGATTCATGGGTTCGACTAGCTCAACGGAACCTTTGTCGTTGCTGTGTTAATTAGGAAAGATTATGGATCGAGCTAAATTTGACACTACGATCGGTGGCTAGTTTCTTACTGTTCTAAAATTGTTTTAAATATTTTTTTTTTACGAGATAATACGCTATATTAATTTTCAAGTAGCAACTGTTAACAGTAAAGAGCTGATATTAGATTATAATGAATTTATAATGATACGTCGTCAATCATTATTAGTCGACACTTGTACGACGCCATTTTGGTACCACCGGTCGCCATGATGTTAACGAAAAGATCGTCCATAAGATCGCGCGATTACTTACAAATTTTCTTTCTTTTTTAATTATTTAGTAACATTTTTTATTCACCAATTCGTACTCTGTTGTTTCCTAACATTTTAATAATTTTTTAATTCTATATTTAATAAATTCGATGCTGTTTGAGTTAAACGAAACGAAAGAAATTAATGAGGTATATTTTAACTCTTCTATTGAGTTCATAAAAAAAATTCACACTAATTGTACGGTATCCTTGAATTGGAACCACTTTTAATCTTTTATAATTATGTCGCGTGTTACTTTAGACATATAGGAAATTTATATTTCTGTGAGTGATTTCAATTTAATAGATAAATATTCTACATGTACGAAACTAATACAGAAAGAATGCTAAGTATCATTATACTGATTTCATTCTACGAGAAATTTATTCCCACAATAATTTATAGTCCCAATTTAATCAGTAGATACTATATAACAATCAAAACTGTAATGTTTAGACATATGTAACGAAAAAATTCATTGGTGCATTTCCAAGCACATATAAAACCGGATAAAGTCAAGAACTCTGATTCGAATAAAATTCAAAATAGAAAAAACACGTACGATATAAAATAGGTGACGAAAAAATTTATTCGTGCATTCCCAAGCACATATAAAACAAGATAAAGTCCACAAATCTGATTCCAATAAAATTCAAAATAGGAAAAACACACACGATATAAAATAGGCGACGAAAAAATTCATTTGTGCATTCCCAAACACATATAAAACAAGATAAAGTCCACAAATCTAATTCGAATAAAATAGAAAATAGAAAAAACACATATAAAACCAAAGTCCAGAAATCTGATTCGAATAAAATTAAAAATTAAAGAAACACACGATATAAAATAGGCGACGAAAAAATTTATTCGTGAATTCCCAAGCACATATAAAACAAGATAAAGTCCACAAATCTAATTCGAATAAAATTCAAAATAAAAAAAACACACACGATATAAAATAGGCGACGAAAAAATTCATTCTTGCATTCCCAAGCACATATAAAACAAGATAAAGTCCACAAATCTAATTCGAATAAAATTCAACATAGAAAAAACACATACGATATAAAATAGGTGACGAAAAAATTCATTCCCAGGCACGTATAAAACCAAAGTCCAACTAAAATTCAAAATAGGAAAAACGCACACGATATAAAATAGGTAACTTTTTCCTACCCTTTCTTAAAAATTTCAATCACCCTAAAGCACCAATAAAAGAAATTCCAAAACGATTTATAAAATAATTCACGCTCACGAAACGCCCAATCCGTGCCCCGTCGTATCCTTCATAGTCATCGATCATCCATCCCTCATTAACTTTCCTCCGGTCCAGTCGTCCGAAGACAGGAATCAGCGGATCGTGGATCGTGCACGATTTCGACTAGCATACCGCTTGTTGCGGATCGAAGTCACGTTCATCAATGGAGAGCAATATTAACGCAATTTATCGGATCATCATTATCCAGTGATCTGCGCGCGTGTACGATCCTCTGTGAGCGTTATTGCGCCCGCAACTCCGCTAATACCTAATTGTTCCGTCAAAGCCACGATAACCCGCGGCAACCTACGCTCGACGGAACACAAAACGTGTAGCGAAACGAACCGACCAGGGCGGAGGAAAGGGTTATCGATCGATCGGAATGTTGTGGCTTTTCACCTTTCGCGGCCTTTTACCTCCTGAGACCTGAATTTCGACTCCTTGCGGCTTGGCTGACTGACAATGAGGGATGAGAGGATTCGTCTCTGTGTTGAGCTCGGTCGATGGAGATTTGGATTGATGGTTGATTTAGTCGTGTTTTAGTCTTCGTTAGGTCCAACGTGTTCAGAAAGATCGGTGATTGAGAGGGTACAGGGAGATTGATGCGATCGTGGAGTAGAGCGTGGATTTAGAGTGGTGGTTTCAAAGGAATCTTTATTGTTTGGGTTTTTATTTTATGGTGAATTGGTTAATTGCATAGGCTGATTCGAAATTGGGTTCGGGTTAGTGGTTTCTTCTTAAAGATATTTTTATTTTTTGTTGAGTTGGTGAGGTGTATGAGGTGGCTCGAGATTGAGTTTGGGTTAGCGGTTTCTTCTTAAAGATATTCTTATCGTTGGGTTTTTATTTTATGGCGAATTGGCGAGATGCATAGGGTGATTTGAAATTGAGTTCGGGTTAGTGGTTTCTTCTTAAAGATATTTTTATCGTTGGGTTTTTATTTTATGGCAAATTGGTGAGATGCATAAAGTGACTCGAGATTGAGTTTTGGTTAGCGGTTTCTTCTTAAAGATATTTTTATCGTTGGGTTTTTATTTTATGGCAAATTGGCGAGATGCATAAAGTGACTCGAGATTGAGTTTTGGTTAGCGGTTTCTTCTTAAAGATATTTTTATCGTTGGGTTTTTATTTTATGGCGAATTGGTGAGATGCATAGGGTGATTTGAAATTGAGTTTGGGTTAGTGGTTTCTTTTTAAAGATATTTTTATCGTTGGGTTTTTATTTTATGGCGAATTGGTGAGATGCATAGGGTGATTTGAAATTGAGTTTGGGTTAGTGGTTTCTTTTTAAAGATATTTTTATCAATGGGTTTTTATTTTATGGCGAATTGGTGAGATGTATAGGGTGACTCGAGATTGAATTCGGATTACTAGTTTCTCCTTAACTCTTTAACTGCGGGTGTGATATATAAACCACATTAATTTTATATTACTGAAGTGATATTCTATTTTAAAAGATTTTTTTTATTGTATTTATTCTATTTTTATTTTACTGGTATATAAGCCACAGCCGCTATAAAAATTAACACGTTGTTTATATACCACACCCGCCACTGGCTATAATTTTAGTACGTGGTTTATAAACCACACCCGCATTAAAGGGTTAAAGATATTTTTATCGTTGGTGTTTTATTTTTTGTTGAACTAGTGAGATGCACAGGGTAATTCGAAATTGGGTTCGGATTAATGGTTTCTTCTTAACGATATTTTTATCGTTGGAGTTTTATTTTTTGTCGAATCGGCGAGATGCACAGGCGTGATTCAAAGTTAGGTTCGGGTTAATGGCTGCTTGAAACGTGTTTTGGTCTTCGTTAAATAGGATACATTTACTAAGACTGGTGATTAAAAGTTGTGTTGTTATTTTCAGGTAAATTATTTAGACGAATAGGGTGATTCAAAGTTAGGAGCGAATTAATGGTTGCTTGAAACGTGTCTTGGTCTTCGTTAAATAGGATATATCTACTAAAATTGGCGATTAGGAGTTGGGTTTTTATTTCTGGTAAATTGTTTAAACGAATAGGCTGATTCAAAGTTAGGATCCAATTAATTATACTGCGGTTCTTTTAAACCTGTCTTGGTTTTCGGAATAATTCGAAAGTATGAATATCTTTAAACGGAGCGTTGTTTTTACCAATTTTCTACGCAAACTCGAAATATAACAAAGGAAGCTAAAAGGAATGAAAATTGAACGGAGCATCAAATTTACTCGAATCCAATGCAATACACTTTAGCTACACGTGGACCCCACGAATCGAAAACGCTCGCTTCCTATCGAGACATCGAATGAAATGGAATGCTGCCCAGCTGCTGCATTTCCTCATCAAATCCCCTGTACGTTGAATACATTCGTGCCTGTTCGACACTTGACCCTCTGATAAAAAATATAAAAACCTATGCTTTCAATTTACAAAGTAGCAGAGGTTGTTCATACATTCTGTCGAATTCCAATTTTGCGTATGAAACTTATTCACAGACTAATGGTTATGCAAACTGTTCGTTGCAAAATGTGCATTCGCGAAAAAAAGCCAATCAATTCCCAAAGAATTTAAAGCACGGTAACAAAACCAGGTCATTTTTAACAAATTTTGAGTTTACCATTTTTTTTTCTATTCCGCTCTGTACGCTCTTTATCATTGCCTATGTCGCACTAAGAATTAAAGTGTTCAGAATTTTAAAATAGTTACAAGAAACTGCAGTATATAACCAAGAAAAATGTAAAACAAAAATACTTCAAAAAAGCGGAATGTAAAAATTACAAACAAAAATTGAGAATGACACAGAATAAAATTCTGTTTTATTTTTCATTTCACGATAGTACCTAAAAAAATTACTACGATCTTAAAATCGCATTAAGAATAACCCCCGGAAGACTTCTTTTATATCATTAATATACAAACATTCTGAAACCAAAAATATAAACTCCAAGTAATATTTTCTTTCTTTTTCCAATATCAAACAGAATAATTTAAACATACAACCAAAATAAAACACCCCGGGCCAAAATTTCTTATTCTCAGTAGTAAACGATATAATTCAAATCTTCAAGCCAAACGAGACACCGTGTATAAGAAAGTACGAACTTTATTCCAACCTTAAAAAATAAATTTCTCCGAGAAATGCCAATCCCTGACATTTTCCTTTCATCCCATCGACCCTCCGCGCAGAACCTACACATTTTCCCAAACCGAAGCTTCAACGAACAAAACCGAACCGCGTCTCTCGCTATCAATCGCAAGGTATCATTTCCCATCGGGAAATCTACGTCCAACCATCA
>SMSQ01013546.1:11833-24870 GCA_019453375.1 Ctenoplectra terminalis | reverse complement strand
AGTTAAAAAATAAAAAAAAAATAATGCAACGAATGGTTAACATGGTATTAAAACGAAGAGATTTAAATATCGACGATACTACATAATGCATTTTTACATTTTGCTTAAAATTAGCAAACTCTTTAACGAAAGTAAAACTCGATTTGATAAAAAATGACCCGAGAGTCGCAGAAAGGTTAATCGCTTAGACGTAAAACCGCGTAACGAGTACCAGTGACGACGTTCGGTGAAATAGTTTCTTTCTTAAAGGTTATCAAGCATCGCGATCGCCCATAAAAGGTGTCTTAATAACAATAATTTATTTCGTTGTTGCACATGTGCGACCGGTCCGGTTTCCCTCTGTTGTCTCGCGAATAATCGTTTTTTCAGGCTTTCATCATTTTTTCCGCGATTCAATTAGCGAGAAAGAGCAAGAGCGTGGGCATCATCTCGCCGGTAATTAGCAACATGGTTCTTAATCGATCGCAATTATCCCTTGCAACAAGTTGCTGCAAGATCCGTCACCCGTTGAGTTACGATCGACTTTAGTACCTTTATTATCGGATAATCGCACGGTGCAAAGCGAGTTTTTTTTTTTTTTTTTAAAGAATAAAATAAAAAGGAGAATGTCGTTTGCTCGCGAGGTAGATCGGTTGACGTATTCCGAATTGTTTTCGCTTACTTCCACTGCGTGTGTGTGTCATTCGAAGGTATTAGAGATAGGAAGATGGAATTTAACCCTTAATTGGCCGTTTCGAGTCTTGGGAATTTTATTGGACAATTTTCTTAACATTAGAATCACCGACGATCAAGGTATACTTGTTTATGCCAAAGGAATCGAGATGAAAGACGTACGAAAATATACATGATGCGAGACAAATCTAAATCCATATTTTTTACAAAAAAAAAAAAAAAAAAAAACTCATAGAAATATATTGAGAAATTATGAATCTGTCGTTATGACAACGTTGGTAATTTTATAGTGTTAACCCGTTGCACTCGAGGGCTCCGGAGCCATTTAAAATTTGTCTTCAAACTCGAGGGCTCCGCTATGGAGACAATGCAAATAATATTTAGTTCGTACCAAGAGATATCACACCTTGGACGATTACGAAATGTAATAATGTTATAGTTTTTTGTTTTCTTATATACCATAACATTTGAATCTTCGAGTTGCTGGTAATATGAATGAAAAAAAACTTCCAGTGCAAAGGGTTAATATTATATGGATAGGTATATTTGTATTTTTATATATATATATGTCTTTTTTCATTGCGAATTAACACGTTGAACGCCACCGTCACCCAGGCATGGATGACGGCTATGTTTCCGCGTGGGCACCGTCATCCATAAGTGGGTGACACTTTTCTTCGTGTAATTAATACAAGATTTTGGAGGTAGTTTATAGTAATATTATTTGTAGTACAATTATGACGATTTATGAAGAATTATGACGAGTACTAACAAATGAGAAATATACTTAAGTATAAATTTGGTTTTAAAACATTGCAAAAGATTGAGTATTATGATGGTATTTATGATGGTATTCGTTAACCCTCTGTGGCTTTGTGTGACCTAAAACTTACAAATTAATTTCTTTATATTTAAAAAAATTTATTTTATTTAGTTATCAGTGTAAAATTAAATTTGATTACTGTATTACTATAGTTACTATACAAAAATTTTCAAATCGAAGCGAAAAACTGTAATTAATCGTAATTTTTTCTCTGATAACGAAACAAAATTCGGGCTATAGAGGGTTGAAACATTGTAGACACGTTTGAGGCGACTCTGGACACTCAGGACAATACGTTACAGTTTTTTGTACATTTTTCCTTGCTTTCTCTTTATGAGGCGTATTGTATTCTTCTGCAAACATATCGCGCTGTTTATCACGGATTTGGGACCCGGAAGAACCTCCCATCGATTCACGCTGGCCGTTCAGCGCGTTAAATTGTTTTATTCTACAATGCCAGAGCTGATTTGATATTTACGTTTTCGTCATACATTTTACGTCAAATAATAAAGAAATAAGAGAAAAAAATAAAAAAAAGAAAGGAAGAAAGAAAGAAATTAAAAAAGAATGTATTGCACGATCCTTCGCAAAGTAGCCTTGAAAATCGTACCAAGAAAACGAAAGAGGAAAAACGCGCGCCGTCAGCCGAAGAAAAGAAGAGCGGACGAACCCGAACCTGCTGACACGTTCGAGAGGACTGGTCGCGGGACCTACATCGGTAGATAAAGCCTGTTTACCTGGAAGGGAATAATTATTCGTGGGGAACCAGTTCCGCGAGCACGACCGCGCGTGCATCGTCTGCCGTGAAGTCGGCGTAAAATATCGCTGGATCGTGTTTCCCGGAGAGCACGGTTCGTTTCTGGCTACAAGGCCGGCTTTCGATTCAATTAGAGGTGTGCTGCGGCTGCACCGTGCTTGGACGCTTCCTTGTTCGCCGCTTGTTCACGCTTGTTCGACGGGGTTCGAGCAATTTTTGCTGGATAACGTAATGGAGGTAGTAGGGCGGAAAAATTGCGAGTGGAGGGAACGGGAGGAGAATGGTTTTCGTGCGAACGGGTTGGAAACGGTGCTGTGCGCTCCTTTGGTTCGAGAAACAGAGGATTTGTTAAGGGAATTCGTATTTTTGTTAATATTAACTAACTGTGTTGTCTTGCTCGCTTGCACTGTGCATTCGTATTCCTTAAAATATTTTTCCTTTTTTTTTTTTTATTTTTTATTTTCAAATATTTGCGATTTATTAAGTATGCAGTATTAACACTAGAACTACCGGAGATTAACCCTTTGCGGTCGGTGTCCCCGTAGCGGGGACATTTTTAAATAGTCGTGGAAGTCGATGACCCCGCAGCGGGAACCTTCGAAAATCGCAAAAATGACAGAACACTATCGTCCCCTATGCCTCGTGATTCAAATGTTTCGGTCGATTTTGTGTTTTAATATCCATATATTGACTTTCGGATTTTGAAATCATGTACGGAAAAGTAATTGCGAAACGATAGATTTGTTCAGACCTACTGGTACTCGCAAAAGCGAAATCTGCCGATCGCAAAGGGTTAAGGTAGAGTTATTTGTAGCAAAGAAATCAAAATGATAAGTATTTTTCGAAATGTTATAATATATTATAATAAGGGTAACAATTCTTTGTGCATATTTTTTACAAAAAATTGCGGGAAAATCCTCAAAAATTGATTATTCTAAATTTCTAAAATTTCTATAAGAAAATTTGTATAAGAAATCTATAACAAATTATGAACAAGTCATTTTGACTTGTTCGATAGTTCTAGTATTAAAGAAGTAAACGTAAAAGTATTTAAGTGTGTGGTATTTATGAAAGAGTGAACTTCATTTTGGGTTATGCTGAGTGGAGAACTGAACTGAGATACATTTTTGATATTTCTTTGAAAAAGTTCAGTGCAGAAATGAACTGAGATACATTTTTGATATTTCTTTGAAAAATTTCAGCGGAGAACTGAACTGAGATACATTTTTGATATTTCTTTGAAAAAGTTCAGCGGAGAAATGAACTGAGACACATTTTTGATATTTCTTTGAAAAAGTTCAGTGGAGAACTGAACTGAGATACATTTTTAATATTTCTTTGAAAAAGTTTCCTAATTTTGTGAAAAGAAAAACTTTCACGTGAAGTTAAAAGGGGAAACTGTAGAACTACAGAAATGGTAAAAGTAACTAATTTATAATTCACCTTCTAATCGTGGTTTCATGTTAAACTGGACTCAACATTTCATTTTGTTAAAGTCCTTTTAGTTTCGAGATATAAAATATACATATATTTTTTTTTGTATTTAAAATTAATTTAATACGAATGTATCGATGCAAATGTGTTATTCCTTACAAAGATACAGAAGCTTAATTGGAATTATTAACAGTTATCGAAAGTAGGCTATTAAACGTAAACCAGTTGGAATCAAATAAACGTGAATAAGTAATTCAGTATAGAATAGATGTAGTATAATTTGTCAAGTTCGCTGATTTATTTTATTTTATAGAGTATTAGTCCAAACAGAAAAGGATCAAAATTATAGAAAGGAATGGTTGCATAAAATGATTGATAAAGATGAATAAAAAATATGAAAGCATTGTAATAGTTAGTCATTAACCATAAAAACAGGAAACAGTTTCCAAAGTTATTAGGAATGTAGTACACTTTTCAATTGTTCCGTTTTAAAATAATTTTAAGTATTGTTTTAATTATTCTGCAATCTCCAAACGAGGTTGAACAGATGTTTTATTTTATTGAAGATGGTGAAATCCATGCAGAATAATGTTGACCAACAAACACACTTGTTGCAGGGAAATTGAGAATTTACAGTGAAATTGAATAAATAAATAAATCTTTATAAGATGTATTTAAAATTTATTTAAAATTTGTCCGACGAAAAATAGGTGCACGTTCTTCATGCAATAAATTAAATTAAAATTAATAATTTTCTATTATGAAAAAAATGTGATTAACGAATAATGTTAGATTAACAAAATTAGATTCAATATTAAACATTTTTCATTAAATACAGTTACGTTTCTAAATGATAAAAATTGATACAATACGAACAATTTAATATCATAATTTCTGAAATATTCGAATATACGAGAAACAATTATTTTAAGGAAAGTTAAAAATAATAAAGATGTTCGTAAAAATACACGATGAAACTCCAATAAAGCGTTAACCGTAACAATTGTAACGAAACATTACGATTGAAAATATTTCAGTCTAGTAAACCATAAAATTGATTCGATTAATTCGAACAACAGTTTTTTTTCGTGCTACGAAACGATTACAGAATTGGACCATTCTTAATTGCAATTAAGCAAAGCAACGAGTGTACGATCGATGTTGCGGATTTGAATTTTAATCGGCCAATTAATATTCATCAGCAAGTCGGAAGTTAAGGAGGTCGGTAAAATCTGTCTATTAATCAGCACTCGATAATTGTGTCATGAATTTACGGATTAATAATCAATCAATTAATAATCATTTTTCTTGCACCTGCGTATCACACGCATTATACGCCAAAGTAAACGACCGACATAAAAAAAATATGTGTCTAATATTTTTTCGAGATCTGTATCGTATAAAAATTTCATAAAAATCAGCGTGTAGTAACTCCGTAAAATTTTTTATAAATGTTTCTTTATTGTTAATTCTTTATAGATTCCACTGTACTTGTTTTACGAGAAATTTTCTCCCACAAAAATTTATATTTTTGTTAATTGTCCTAATTCAATGACTAGATACCGTGTATCAAAATTCCTAACATATTCATTGCTGTTACTTTAATTATTTGTCTTAGAATTCCGATTGAAATGTATTTCAAACAAACGTTAACTTCAACTTTAATTATAATTTTCATTTATGAGTCCGATAATTATCAAATACATGTTATCTACAATATTTTAACAGTAGAACTACTACCGAAGTGATCAAAGTAACTGGTTTACAATTTTCTCTATAAATTCTACAGATTCATAACCGTGCGTTTTAAAAAATTCTTTCCGATTTTCTGCAACGAACACGAATAAACATTTATTTCGCTTGGATTCTATATTTTTTTCAATTCATTATTCCGAATTTTTTAGCAAAAATAAGTATACTTTAATCGTCGCTAGTTCCAGTATTAAATAACAGAATCATAAATTACATTCTGTAAAAATAAGCGCATTTGGATACTTTTGAGCGATAGTGTACACAAACGTACACCTTTCCCACAGACAACGCTATGATAAACGCCAATAAAAAGAAATAAAAAAAATAATAAAAAGATACAGCGCCAAATAAGTAAACAACGTCTCTGGGGTTCATAATCCATGCTAATGAACCCAGCTGAAGACAAAAAGAAAAGTCTTCCGAATGAACGCCACCATCGTGGTCGTTTTGCGCAGACCAGGCAAGTCGGTCGTTGCCGTAACGCGACGCTCATGTTAGTGTCGATCCCACGCTCTTTGCATAACGTGACTGACCTACCGTATCGTCAATACCAGCCGACTGTGCGATCCTAACGCGCGGTCTGTTACACGTGAACCGGCCCCGAGGAAATTCGCGTGTATACCCGCGGAAAAAGACCACGACACAACGCACAACGATTGACCTTTCCACGATCCGATCGATAAACGCGCTTTTCGCCAGGTTTCCAAGATTTACGCGGCTGACCCATTGACACTGTGTTCGCTTCCTTGGCATTGGTGCCGGGAAACGGTATTCATTTTCGTGAAACGAGACAGCGGAGAGTAACGACGCTGGTTAACGCGTTACGCGAGACACGTCGGTTCCTGTGGTTCGATACCGAGGTATTCGTTTAGACGTCTTTACGTCTTTGGTTCCTAAGGATCGACGGTATAAAAATAAAAAAAAAAAATATCTTGTGATTAATGGGTTTTGTTAAAATATTTTTAACAGAGATGCGACTTTGTTTCGCAGGCTTTTACAATTTTCTTCTTAACCCTGTATGGGACCGTGCGACTTAAAAGTTACAAACTGATGTATCTATATTTGAAAAAATTAATAAATCAAAGTGAAAAACTGTAATCAATCGTAATTTTTTCTCCGATAAGCAGACAAAATTCGGGCTATGAAGGGTTAAATTTACAGAAAATTACAAAAAAATAATCGAAAGTACTCCGTTAATAATTTATAAAATTTGAGTTAGAAATTACGAATCGGTCATTCGACCGCTTTGGTAGCTTTACTGTTAACCCTTTGCCCTATAACGCCGATTCTGGATAAAATACAATAAAAACACAATATTTATGATAAAATTCAATTTTAGCTTTAACTGTAATTTAAATTTACAATATTGAAAGTTAGTAAATACAAAATACGTGTAATATTTCTATACTTTGCGTTTGACAGCGTGTCAAAGACAGGAATAACTATCGCTGATTTGTATGAAGATCAAAGAAATCGTAAGCCAAAGGGTTAAATTATGTTTTCGATGTGTTCAAAATATGGAATGTTAATGGATTGCAATGGCGGCTCTTAACCCTTTATAGTCCGAATTTTGTTGGTTTATTAGAGAAACGAATTATGATTGATTACAGTATCTTACTTTGATTGCAAAATTTTTCACACGGTCCCATAGAGGGTTAAATTACGGTTAAAGCTAAAATTGAACTGTATCATAAATATTGCGTGTTTTTATTGTATTTTATCCAGAATCGGCGTCACGAGTGTGACTCGTGGTTATAGAGCAAACGGTTAAAAAGGATACGAATGCGTGGTTGTAACTGAGAGAGAAACCAGGCTCGATACATCGCCAACAGAAAAAACATCCCCTTATTGGATGCGCTTGTTACGTCCAACGAGATGGAGGATAAGTTCTTCCCTTTAATAATTCCTTTTCGCTAGCGCGTCAGCTTTTTCTCGGAGCACTCGCCATAACGCTCACGTGAGCGGCGTATTACCGCGAATTTCGCGGAATCATCGATGCAGATGCGTGGTTTCGATAAGTAGCAGCCACCGAAAGCCGCTTTGCATGACCTTAAAAGAAACGCGACGGCGTAACCTTCGCCACGGGGCGCATCCTTCGATAGGAGCGGAACAGAAGAAACAAAAGGATAAAGCGCGATCGAGTAGCTGAACAGGAAGTCGGTTCTGCAACGCACAAGGACACCGTGTGCGCGCCTTACTCAGAGAAAGAAGACGGATATTTTTCTCCCTCTTTTTCCTTCCCGGTGCTTTTTCTTCCTCGTGAAAACGAGTTTTCATGGAAGCGGTGGAAACTCGTAGCTCTTACAGGATTCAGGAATTTTTTTTGCTTCAAACGATTCGCGACGGTATGAATTTCGATGGATCGAGTGAGTTGCAGCGGGTTTGGGTAGCTGACGAGTTTTTGCCTCGCGAAATATTTTTTATCTCGAAAGCTAATTTTTTTTATCGCTTCGAAGTTAATATCGCAGGTATTAATCGCCGTTTCGTGTATTTTTATAGGTTTTTGACTGAAAAGTTTACTACGGTGATTGGATGCTAAATTTTTTTTTTTTTTTTGTTTTTCTTTAAAATTTCTGCGTTGCTTGAAATGTGCAACGGTTTGAACACACCGGCTAACATTTTAGTATTAGTTCGTATTTTAATTTTTTTACGTCTAGAGACAAAGATTAAATCATTCTTCTCTAAGTTTAGAAAACAAAAATTGCGATCGATTCATAAATTTGAATTCAACGTGTTGAAAAAAAAATATATACTAAGTAATTTCCAATCTCTTCTATCCCTAATCAAGATTCAAATATACGCGCCCAAAGACATACTGGCAATATGTTTATAGAAAAACAAGAGAAAACCGTCGATGTAGTTCAGTCGATAAGCGTGGACGTATACAATAAGGAGAAGGAATACATGGAAAGAAGAATTATATATTATTGTAAAAATAGATTATATTGTTGCGCCTTGGTCTCCCCTGACTCCTTGTCAGGGGACTCATCTTATCTTTATTTACAAATTAATCACTAAAACTATATTACAATGGATTTATAGACTCGATTATCTTATACAATGCTGATACCGGAAGACAAGAACCACGGTGCGTCCGCACTCGTTCGTGGTTCCGGCGATACTATCTTTGTCAACACTTTTCCTTGGCACCCCGTCCGGTGGGCCTTGCGACACCGCTCGATTAAAGACTTGTTTACACCGTTACTCGTGATCGGACGCCAAGTTCAGTCCGATCTTAAAGGTTCATCCATAGCGTCGCAACAATATCATTTATATAAAGTATTAACTATAGTGGAATTGTAACGGTGTTGCAGTTTATTCTAATATAAAACCAGCCGAATCCATTGCACTTTCTCTTAAAAAGAAGAGAAAATTTAACACAACGCTTCGACTGCCACATCACATATTTTGCTCAGGACGCCACACCGGCAGAAGATTTCATAAAAATTAGTCTCACTTTTGTGTTCTAATAAAAATGTTCAATTGTCAAGACAAAATTCGGGCCACAGAGGGTTAACTGGTACGATTAGAAGCTGCCTGAATTCAAAATGCAAATGAAACTTTCCCTGATGGACGGTTCGGTGAAACAATGGTATTCGTAAATAGGGGCTAAGGATGCAAGCTGCAGCCTGGCTGATCCATTTTTATATTCTAAACGGAATGAAAAGGTCTTCCAGGCGAGTAGGTATCGGTATTTCACGGGTGTTGGGGTGTAATCCATATTTTCCCCTCACTGAGAATGGTCGATCGACCGTCATTAATGCTATTAGTACTTCAGGGCCGAGCTACGGCATAAATGTCCCATTTGAAATTGGTCCGTGACTCCTGGCTGAGCCTCCGATCGCTTACGGGGACCCTGTTCGACAAAAAACTGCTCACATCTGCAGGTGTTTCGTTCGTATCGTCGTAAAGGAATACAGTTAAATTTTTGCCTTTTATATTTATTTTATTACTCGTCGCATCGTTCCTGCGATCGTTTCTTCTTGATACTATAATTTATTAATCGTTCGCTCTCTTAACCCTTGTGCGGACAACCAAAATGTTCAGGATCATTGGACAAATCGAGGTACCCGGGTATTTGCATAAATTTTTATCCCAAAAGCGTAAATCGAAGGCAAATATTCGGAATAATGAGGATACAGAGCGGTTTCGCGACATGTTCACAAGAACATAAATAATTATTAATGGAAATGTAGAAGTGGGTACTCGGGTACCTGGTTGTCCACGTAAGGGTTAAAATTTTAATCTTTTTTAAATTTCATTGGACTATTGTGAAAACTTGTGTTGTCATTTTGGAAGGAGAAAAGAAAATTATAATTGTTTGCGATTTTTTATTTACTTGGTTAAGTTTTTTTGAACGAAAGAACGCTTTGTTCTGAAATAAGAAATAATTTTAATTGACGAGAATATAAAATTTAAAGCGCAAAATTTAAGTGAAGTGTGAGGGTAAACAGTTTTCGAGGAAACGTGTGATAGAAGTTTCTTTCGGTTTTTGAATAGTCGTTAGATTTGGGCGTAAATTATGTATAGTTTATTATTTATTTATTACATATTATTTATGTAAAGTTTATTTTATTTGATCTAGTTTTTTATATAAATAATTACATATACGTGTAGAAATAATTAAATGTGCTTTTTTTGTTTTAGAGACTTTAATTTGTAAATACAAAATTATAACAGTGTAGTGAAAGATTAAAAAGTTGAGATGATTTTCTAGAAATAAAGGTGAGATTTGTACGAAGAAACAGAGCCACAGAAAAATATATTTAAACAAATATTAGTTACTCGAATTTCAGGAGAATCGTATTTTTGAAAATATTATACAAGAATGCAACGTAAAACTAAAAGTTCACATTATTTCTGTTATTATATCATGGAATCGTAAACATTTACTATTTTTGAATATTAATTAAAAAAAAAAATTGCTATCGCAATACGGTTAACATCGCTGATTCCCTTCTAAAAAATTTACATTTCAACAATTAATTAAATCGATCTGGTATAAAAAGGAAAGAAAAAATAATAGTGCGTGATAATTCAGAAAAATAAACAAAATTTGAATGAATTAAAATTAATTTACGCGTTTACAATTCATGAATAATTCCAAAGAGAGAAAATAATAAACGTGAGAATTTAGTTGTTAGCTCGACGCGTCTGCTATTGAAGGGTGCGTCCTACATCATTGGATCATCGTGATGATGTATCGTCTGTACAAAGCGCTCTGTACGAAATCGGATCCGTCCCATTCGATGCGGCCATTAATCGCCGCTAATAATTTATCCGTGACAGATTGTCAAAACGAGAGATGAAAAAAAAAAAATATATGAGAGGGAAAGCGTGACCAGGGACTAATTCGAAATTACTCGCGATGAGAGATTAGCATGTTTTTATTCGTTTCATCTGAATACATGGGTGTGGCTCGTTTGAAAATGTTTGGAGGGATATTAAATATTGAACATCCGTTTTGAACTGTATCACGGTGAAGATTATTACACATTTTTGAGGTCTGTATTTAACACTTTGCCGACCGCACGCGCCACAGGGAACTGTTCGGTTTCCACCGCTCTTGGAAAAGCCTAAGGAGCCTTAAAAATTAGTTGATTTTATTATATGTTGTGATCCACAGTAGCAGTCCGTCAGCAATTACGAAAAACTGCAGGTCGAGGTAGTTAACAATGACAGAGAACGAGAAACGCGTTGCTACAGTCAAAATGGGAAATCTCCCCGATCGGTCGGGCACCGACTTGCTTTAAAATGGGCAGATCTCCCCGATCGGTCGGCAAAGTGTTAATACATGGTAATTTTTTGTAGGAATCTTTAAACTAAGCTAAAGACGGAGCGTATAATAACGTGTATACTGTACTGTGTTTCGGCTGTGACTGACTGCAGGCACAGTTTTCGCCGGCGATGGGAATTTTCCAAATATTATGGCCCACCATCTGGCCTGTGTCTTAACACTATGCCGTCCGGCGACACCACAGTAGTGTTGTTCGCAAAGTATCGCTCGACGGCCGGCGACACCACAGCGGTGTCGCGTACAAAGAATCGGTCAACGTCCGGCGTCACCACGTTGGTGTCGTTCGCATTCTACCGCCCAGTGGCCGGCTACAGCACTTTAGTATCGTTTGCATTCTGTTGGTGATCCGTGGTGTTCCGATGCTGTTTTACTTAAGTGGAATATGTTACGTACGTCAGCAAGTGTTTTTTCTTATAAGTACTTGTACCCTAATGTGAGATTAGTAAAACTTGAAATTTATAATCTCCCAATAACCGCAAAAACAGCCGGCGACAAGCGAAGTAACAGAATTAGTGCTACCGGCGTCAAGCGAAGAAATGTTTACAAACAGTGCGGGCGGCAAAGCGTTAAGTGCCTCGACGCAGTTCCGTATCGCACTCGACGCCTAAATAAAATCTCGGTTTACAATAACGAGAGATCGGCTCTCGGTACGACATTTTTCAACAGCAATAATTCGGGCAGAAGCCCGAAATTCTCGATTCTGCTCGCACAAAGACCCAAGGCGTTCGTCAAACGCCCATCCTGGTGCTTCTGCTTGTCCCAAAAGGGACGAATGTAAGAACGATCCGCAGTTTCCTCTTTCTCCCCGTGGTTCCATGATCAAACCGGAAACCGTTGACTGGCGTATCGTAAAAAGGATGGCTCTATTAAAATAGAGATGACTCGAGGGGGAATCTTGACGCACGCGGCTTTCCAAGCCGAAGAGATTCGCCGTGTAGCGAAAGGGAGAAACATCTGGCCGCTCGCTACGGGTCCGCCTCTGTGTCGCCGTCTCTTTGAAGACCCGCCTTTGCTCATTTGTATACCATTCACGGCCGCTCTCGTATTCGCGACGCGCGTAACGCATCAGCCCTGTCGCGCCTCCGGATCTTGTGGATGCCGGTGGTGAAGCTTCTGGACCACGTGCTTCGGGTTTCTTGCGTCTCCTCGTTTCTTTTCCTGGCGACGAGGTCGCGTGTGATGGCGAGGAATTGGTTGTCGGAATTATACGGTAGCGTAGGAACGGTAGGGTATATGGAGGTGCTTTTACAGCGGTTGAATTTAAAACTCTAGCCCAGGCTTTTTAATCTCTGACACATTTTTTTTTATTAGATTACTCTGATATACATTTATTAACCCTCTATGAGACCGTGTGACTTAACCCTTTGCGGTCGGCAGATTTCTTCGGCTGGGAGTACCAGCCAGTCGGGGCAAATTTAGCTTTTCGGAGTCATTGTTCCCTAAGCGATTTAAGGTAGTGTTAAATTCATATTTCATTATATTTTTATTTATTTATAAATTTATTTTTATTTACTTATCATATATTTCTCGATGGTAAAATAAAGCGCGAGACGTCCGAAATAACTAGCTTTCTGTTAATCTTAATTTTTCTGTATTGCTCTTTCGAGACGAGATCATGCCGCCACAGCGGCGACACCGACTTCTACGACAGTTTCGAAATGCCGCCACAGCGGCGGCACCGACCGCAAAGGGTTAAAAGTTACGAACTGATGTATCTGTATTTTGAAAAATTAATTTTATTTAGTTATCGTTGCACTATTAACCCTTTGATTGCTGTTGACGCCTATTGGCGTCCGAAACAT